>CM074967.1:13628879-13651426 GCA_037577455.1 Pangasius macronema | reverse complement strand
GCTCTGTATCAGCTATTCCAGACCAGGACATTTTAAATAACTCGATATTTATGGTAAAAATAAAAAGTGCCCACAGCTGTAGAATCACCCATTTGCAGCATTTCTTTCATATAAAGGTCTCAAACACAAATCTAGACGAACCATATCAAAGCTGAAAGGTAAATCAGATCACGTTTATACTAAAATAAACCATGTCAGAAAACACTCTAGGCTTTTCCGTATGACAAATGTTAGAAAATAATGAGGAAAATGACAGAATCTGCCATTTATCTATACTGATTTATATTGTCTTTCACATGCACACTTCCTGTGCCACAGCTAAGGGTCACAAAATGTCATTATTAAATTACATAATGAATGCGTGAGTGAATTCGTACTTAAGACATTGAGATGAATTTGAGTATGGTATAAGGTCGTGTTAGTGAGATGCTCATTACTATGTTACGTAAAAAATGCGAGCAACCTAACAGGGTAAACTTACATGAACATTTACAGTGTATTGCACTCAGGCTACAGATCATTTGATGTTTGGTTGTCGCTAGATCTACTTCAATATGTCATACCCCGCTTCCCAATAGAAAAATAAAAATCATCTCAGTATCAGTAGGTCTAAATAGACTATAATTGTTCCCACTGCTATTTGATTAAAAAAAGGTACATTCACAAGAGGACAACAAAAGACATTTCAACTTGAATTTCAAATTGATATGTGCAAAAAACATTATAGATCTCTATAAAAATATGTGCATATGAATAGATCTATTTTCTTCACCAATACAATATTTCCTCAATTTACAACATATGATTTAATAAAGTACAGATCATGTACAGTTCTTGTATGTTTTTTTTTTAATCCATTTTTGTTTGTTTTATTTATTCTGTGGATTCTTTTACAGAAACAGCAATATTAATGACAAGATGGATAAAGGAATAAAAAAGAAAAAGAAAACCCATCACACATCCTGAACTCAAATCAATGTGATTGAGCAGTGGGAAAAAAAAAGATAAGAACCAGAGTTCCATACGGAAACCTGAAATTGCATATCCCATCATGCCTGATCACACGCGTATCAAATTTGCCATTCCTGACTGGCTTACATAATATTATACATCTCAAAAAAACTTTGGCTATTGAATTAAGTGGTTGTTGCTCCACATCCAAAATAACTTCCACACTGCATTGCGTGCACCAGTCTGAAACCATCAGCATTTTCATCTCTATCATTGAGCAGTCCTGTTTACTGTGCTGAAATCTGTGGACTCCTCCAGTGCACTGTCATAGCGAGGGGGCTGTGCGGATGGGTTGCTTTCACGCAGGATGCAGGAACCGGAGTCTGACTGGTGAAAGGGGAACCGTGGGAGAGAGAGATATTCGCCACAGTGTGAGGGCTGCCTCTCCACTTTGATAAGAGGCTGACTGGGGAGTTGGTGCTCCAGGAAGTCTAGAGAGTCGCGCTGCAGGGCTAGTTCATAAGATGGCGTCCTTCTGCGCAGTAGCGTGCTCTCAGACAGTTTTTTCATGGACACGAGAGACGGCGGGAAATCTGTTTCTAGCGGGGGTTCGACAGAGATACAAGGAGGACTCATCTTCTTCTTTCTGGGGATGTGCAATGATTGTCCACGTGCCGGCAGGTGCCTCTTTTCGCCAACTCCCTGCTCAAATGCACTGTTGTCCACAGAAGAGCAAATCTCAATGGAGTGCCGTCGATGATCCTCAGAACCAGAGGGCTTGTCCAAAAATCCCCTGGTGTCCACACTGAAGAACTTAAAGTCCTTGTCTTTAGTGCTGTAGTCGATAAGATTGGTGGCACTGGTACAGTTCTTCACAGGCAATGGCCACGGTATGACATAGGGGGACAGCGAGTGGCACCGCCCTTCTGCTGGGACTCCTGCCCACAGCCTGACAGAGCTGTTGATATGGTGCACCTCTTCATCGGCTGGGTCGGCTGAGTCCAACATGGAGTCGCTGGGGCTGCTGCTGGCCCGACTGGGTGGTAGGGGGGGAATAATTCTCTGGTGGTGAGGGTGTTGGAGGGTGCAGACACTGGGCAAGTGGCAATAACGAGGGAGGAAAGGAGACACCAGGGGGCTGCTGGGGGCAGAGATCTGTGGCACCGGGAGGGTGACGCTGGCTCTTGTACTTCTAACACGTTTGTCTGGGTTGCCTTTGCAGTCACACATTTGCACATCAATTGAGTCATTCTTGATCGCTTCCTGAAATAAAAAAGCATGGTGTAAGCAATATGGGGAAAGTGTAATAATAAAGATTTGAAAAACAGAGATATTTAGCAATATTTAATTGTACCTGTCTACGTAGAGGCCTGCCTACAACATGCAGAGGTGATGACGTTGGAGTGGGGATCCTAGGCATGCAAATACTAATATGGGGCTGAGGATGAACACCAGGAACCTGGAGCAAGGAATGACCTTCACATGGCTGTGAGTGGATCGAGGTCACTGAGCCTATATGGAAAGTTAGTCCACTGTTTAATCTCCAAATTTTTGGTTCAATTTTAGAGACACACAAAAACTAAACAAGGTTAATAAAGCAGTGACTGAAAAATAGTAAGTACCTAATTCGAGGTATGCTTGAGTTGGCTCCACTTCCTGTAGAGGGTACGGTGCGCTGGCTGGCCTCACCGGGCGAAACATGTAACTGTCATTTGGCAAAGAGTGCATCCTGGACACTGACATCTTTCGTGGAGATAGCAAATTCTCCTGAGTTCTCTGCATCTGCTCATCCTGTGTATGAGAAACATAATCCTCTGTAATCTGCCTGTTACATACTTACAACTTCCCCTTTATACACTCCAGAAAATCCAAGCAAGCCATTAAAGCAAGCTCATTCACTGCCTCACCGGTAAATTGCAGCGTTGAAATGATAATGCACTGATAATGTCAGTGTCTCTTAAAATATTATATAGAAAAAAAAACATATTCATTAACACTAGAATGCACTATAACTCACTTCACAAATGTGGTCAGTTTTCTATCTTTAAGGTCAACATAGCGAAGCCCATGAAGACGGCATCTTTTGAGTTCAGTTTTTCATTACTGCTATTACTTACATATATTTAAATAAAATTACATGATATTGCTTACAGCTTATGCATCAACAGTTTTGTCTTTGCATCAACACCAAGGTCAAGTTTCAGAATTAGAGAACCAAACACTACTAAGAAATAAAACAGCTAGAACTTTCCAGATATGGCATGGTCATTATGCAACAAATTCTCAGTAAGCTATGTGGTTTTAAAAAAGCTCAGGACAGGCATGCACTTCACTTCATAAATTGTATGACACAGACTAAAGTATAGTCTAGCAGTAAAGAATAAATAAAAAATGCTTACTTATTTGATAAACAATATTTGCATATTAATGTACGTGATATTACTTGATTACAGAGTATTATTCCACCAAACTCAGGAAATTTTAAGCAAGTAATATTGATGAAGTAATGAGATACTGAGTAATACTATTTGTCTGTTTAATATTTGCCCATATAAAATTATATATCAACCAATCCAAAATTTGATCTCCTTGAACTTGGCACACGTGGCAGACATTTCATATCACTCAGGCCTTTGCAAAGCATAGTGTCAGCCTGGCAGTGGAGCTGATCCGACTGCATCAGCTGCATCAGGAAATAGTCCAAGTCCACTATAAAGACTCACTCCCCTTAATCTTTCAACACTTCTTCTTCACACAGTAGCCAACTCAGCACTGAATTCATTAAAGGTCTACCTAGACAGGACTGTTTTGCACTTGTCCATCAGCTCATCCACAGACCTAAATTCTAAAATGGCAAGAGCTCACATTCACTCATCTAAGCATGCTACTATTACATATTTTGTATGAGAGTCAGAGCTAAATGGCTAAAACTCTCTTCATGTTCATTATGCAACTGCTGCTGAGCATAATTTTTTAATGGTTTTTATATAACACAGACTTCTAGTGCCTCTAGTGGTCTCCATGCCAATGCTGAATCATTCAAGTAGATAAGAGTGAGATATGCACATACCTGTCGAGGTGAATGTGGCCTTGGCCCCATATAGGTGCCCCTGCCCTCTTGTCCACCAGAGCTCATTGCTGAGACGTTACTGAGACGCCGGGCCATTTCCATCTCCATCTCAATCTCTGCATCCATCTCGGCATCCTCCTTGGCCTCCTTATTGCTCTCCTCCAGGTGTTTCATCAGCACAGCCACCACCACGTTCACCAGCACAAACTGAGCCATCAGCACAAAGGTGACAAAGTATATAGGCGATACCAATGGCAGGTAGCTCATGCACTGCTTATCTTCCGGTGTGCACTCCCTTAACGTGTCCTGCACAACACACAATATTATTGACACCACGTAAAATAAACTATTAGGGACATACTATAAATATCGTGAAGATTCCATAGCGACAGCTTTTTAAAGTGCATAATTTAGCTTTCATGCTCAACATTTATAAAGTACCTTCATTATACCGTTCCAGTTGTCACCAGTTGAAACTCTGAAGAGGGTTAGAAAGGCCATTCCAAAGTTCTCAAATGTGGCATGTCGACTGAGTCCTTCACACGGGTTATTGTCAGTGCATTCTACAAATAATTGGATGAAATCATATAGCAACAGTCAGCCGCAGGCCTGATAAATACATCTCAAGCAGAAGTGTATCGTTTTAAAAGCACTGCCAATATAAAATGAGGTGTAAAAAGTGGGGAAAATGGAAAGTGGAAAAGCAGACGGAAAAATAAGCATCGACCCACAAACTTAATAATTAGCATTCTTTTTAACTTAATAATTAGCATCCTTTTTAACTTAATAATTAGCATTCTTTTTAAAGTCAAATGACTGCAATCAGACTGCCTGTCTTTCAAAACAGACCCAAATCCTACCCTTCTTCTGATTAGAGGAACCTCACACTGAGTCATTAGGACCAAGATCTTTCTCTCATAAAAAATGAGAGCTAAGCTCCTGCAATTCTCCAAAGAATAATAGAGCTAATTTAGCTACCCCATTCAACCCAAATTACCCCCCCCAGCCCACCCCAACTATAAGCTACAGTCATTTAGGAAGAGCTCTAGATTTACAAGTGAAGCTGCCCTTAGGATCAATTCCATCCATCTTCGACCCAAAAATCAAAAATGGCAGGCAATGATGAGCACTGACACTGATGCGGAGTGTGATAGGGAGACTTGAGTGTGAGTGCAGTCAAGAAATGCAGCACTGACCCAATTTCCCGAAGAGCTCTACGCCGAGTGCAGCATAAATGAAGAAGAGAAGCATAAACAGCAAGCCCAGATTTCCAACCTAAAAAGAAAGAACGCAGTATTATACAATGATTGAATAAATAATTAATCACACAAACAGCTCAGTGTTTACTGCTCTCTATCTTGCCTTCTCATTAAAGTACATAATCACACTAATACAGCTTTCCAGGACATATCTGTATATAAGGGAAGACGAAGTGAACCTGTGGTAGAGCCTGCATCACAGTGTCCAGCAATGCTCTCATGCCTGTAGCCAACTTCAAAAGCTTCAGCACTGTGGAAATATGTGCAAAATATGAATCACGCTCTGCATTCCTCCTTCGATACATAACCATGCTCATAATGCTGTGAATAAGAGTCCATAAAGTGTCAGCATGTCCTCGTATAGAGGAATTTGCTGAGAACTAAGATACAACTAAAATACCTCTAGCTATTCTCAAAACCCTCATGATACGGATGATAGTGGGGTTGATTGGAAGGGAAGCGTTCATCTTGATCTCCTCCAGCGTGATGCCCATGATGGACAGAAGCACAATGGCCAGATCTAACTGGTTCCACCTGTCAGGAAGAGAACAGTGTTTACAGCTGCAGTGTCAACACTCTGTATACTGCACTACACAGAGAAACAATATCAGGACATCAGACCTTTCTGAACATAATTCCACTCTATAAAGGTTTAGGATGGATACTATGAGATTAACTGATAGAATCCTGACTCCTCTTAATTCACGGGGAATGGCATAATGGAAACAAATGATTCATCAAACATTTAATCCATCACCTGACCAGAGCCATCACAATTTCATGCATTATGCATATGTAATAAATATATGATTTAATCACACTTCTGTGTCATTTTAGATTAGCATGGACAACAGGTCATTTCACATTGCACTACAGCCTAATTATAGAACAGTGGGAACAAATATACGATTGTTATGTTTTGTCTAAATATGTGCACATACAGTTGCATAATCTCACAAACCAAACTTCAGGCATTCAATATTGAGTCTGGCACATAATACAAATAAACAGTCAAGAGCCACCTGTTTCACAGAAAGAGGCAATTTGACTGAAATGATAGATGACCAGACCAGACTCAGACCTTTTCATGTAGTTTATTGGCATACCATATCTCTTTTATTCACCATTATCTGCCTCAAACAAAACTCTTTAATAACTTCCATTAATTTCCTTCATCCCAATGACTGTAATTTGCTCTGAAAAGCTTACTCTGTCACAGTGTTCATAGGTTTTTTTTGACTAGAAGAGCAGAGCACCAGTGAAGGTGTAAAGAGCCAATCAAATGGCATCCTTCAAGATCCTGAAGCTTGTGGCCAGAAAAGTGTACAAACTTTATGGGTAGCATAGCATGGTATTACTTTTAAAGCTTCTAAATCCGCATTAATCTGGTTGAACTTGTGTCTTCCCTGTAAATGTTTATCTGCAAACTAATACACTGCATTAATACATCTGAGAGCATCGGCCTATACAATGGTGACTTTAGCAGTGTAAAGGTAAGTGCCAGAAATGGGCTATAAGCTGACAAGATTCCTTAGTAATTCGACAAGATGGCTCGTTCTAAACAATATTATTATAGTAAGGAGATTTGAGGTAGTAATGCATATCTAAAGCCTGGACTCCTTTATTCCTTTAGCTGTCTAGGGGGCAATGCAGAAGAATGTTGTGCTAAAATCTCTTCTCCAATGGTCCTAATCATGGATTTTTTTAATCACCGTAGTATACAGTTGTCACATGTCCTGCAGCTAAGGCACCAGGCTTGGCTTCACCCTGCTTTGCTGCACCTACCTCACCTCTTCCCCACCCTGCAGTGAAACACTGATAATCTATTTCCCTGCCTGATTTAAGTAAATCAGAACTGTGTACTCCATTGTTTGTGAGGTCTTGTGTTTTGTATTTCTGAGCCGTTTCTTCCACCTGTTTGCACTGGTACAGGTGCTGAAATAAAATCTTCAGATCAGATTGTTGAATTAAAACTGTCCAACTGAAGCATGTTCTCCATTACCGCCACCATCTCTGAGTTTTTGTGTGACAGTAGTGTCAGAAATATTGTACTTGCCAGGTTTTCTGCTATACCTGTCTTTGAAGAATCTTCGGAATCCAAAAGCTACGAGTTTGAGGAGGGCCTCTAAGATGAAGAAGACAGTGAAGACATAGTTGCAGTACTTCAACGCTTCCTCTAGGTACTGTAGGGGAAAAGTTTAGCATGTAAAATTGTTTTTGACTATGTGCAAAAAAAAAAAAAAACACTTTTCAAACAAAGTGTAGTACCTGAAAGAGTACAGTTAACAGAGATCTGACTCACCATGGGCTGGTTGTAGTGCTCTATGGACATGGTGACTACGTTGATGCAGATAACGAAGGTGATAAAGAGGTCCAGGTAGTGGTTAGTGCACAGTGTGTGGATGTAGAGCCGGGCTGGTGAGTAATCTGCGTAGTAGGGCCGCTGCTGTGCTTCTGTTTCATAAACACACACGCACATATGCAGAACAGCATATTCAGCATAATGCAGGATACATGCAGTATAGCTAATTCAATAAGGCACAGGCAGGAAGTATTGAGCACGAAAGGAACATTGCAGCAGAGTAGGACATCTTTATAATGCTGAAGCTAATACACTATGGAATCAAGTTTGAAACATTAAAGTTTACATCCCCTGCTGAACTCAGCTCCCACTCGTGCATCATGCCTTTGTGAACATGCTGTATTTGGGAACATGCCTTTGTAAACATGACAGTTGGCTATGTGCATGTAAACATATCCATATGAATGATTGTGATTGTTATATGGTGAGTACAGTATTTAGTACTGCTGAATGATTCTTGATTCGTTAGTAGTGTTAGGTTACACTATTAAATTAAATTTTTCAATTTCAGATTGAATCCATCTTTCTGAGTCTGCCATACAATGCATGTTTACGGTTTAACTTACCAAATGACAAGAGAGAAGCCAGGAATTACTGTACACTTATATAATGATGCACATGCAGATTCAAGCTAACAGTTAATCTTCAAATCCAAACAGATCCAAACCAAATGCAGCAGCTGTGTTTAAGGTCTGCCAAGCAAAATCAATTTTCCTGTCGTTTTACATGAATTATGATGACAGGCCAAATGATAAATCAGCAGGAGGACATGGAACATCTCACCAAGCAGCTCATGCCCAACTTCTTGTACATCCTAAAATGTGTTGCTGTGTCAGATGAAGCTGACAGCTGCTCATAAATCACGCGCCCTTTCAGTTACAGTTCCATCTTTTTTTTTTTTAAAGCCCCATCATTGAGACCTATCATATAAATGCACTCCGCCAGAGATGTGACTGCGTTCCTGAGGCTACTGGCTACTGAGTCTTCAAATGTCAGCATAGGAGCCAAGAGGTTTCATCCTCAAAGTTCATCCAAAATGACGAACTGTTTTAAAAACAATGGCTTTGACATGCAGGTGCCTTAGAGGGACACTTTGATTAGATTAAATCTGAAATTCTGTAGTAACTCTGATATATGGACTTTACAAGTCACAGATGCAATACTATTAATCCACTGACAATAGTATAATGGCGCATGGGAAGAGTGTAACTGAAAAAAATAAAACTGTCTGGCTTTATACTAGACATCATTACTTAGGTAGCTTTACTTTGGCCGGCATGGTTGCTTTTGCATAATATAATGCAGTAAGCACATTTCCCTTATTGACTGCGTCATGTAATACCATAGCCAATGCTTTTAGTGTCTTTAATTCTCTCATGAGTGGTCTGGATAATGCTGCCCATACTTTCTTTACACACAATGATTCAAAGGCATAGTGGTTGAGACGTTTATGGATCCAGGGGGAATTTTCATTATCCTCCCCTATCTCTCCATCAACGCAACGTGGCTCAGTGTGACTTTACACAGGCCTGAGTAGGAATTAGGAAATCTAAGATAAATGTTCTTGCTCCTACCTTTCACTGTTCCCAAAGAGAAGAATCAACTGGCCACAGACTACATTCACAGACCAAGGCTCTAACTGACCCTGTATGTCAAGAAAATCGCCCCTGAAGACCTGTCATGCTGTATTTCGTGGTGAGGGAACATGCAAAGGCAAACATGCTGCAGGCCATAACAATCCAAGGCCACCAACACAAATCTAAGAGGCTTTCATCATTTCATGTAATTATTCACTTCTTTTTTGCTCTCTCTTTCTCTAGGGCTCTCTTTCTCTCTCAGGCTCTGGAGGCAGGCAGTGCTCAGAAAAATAGACTACCGACCAGACCCACAATTCTCCTTACTCCTGCGCCTTTTCTCCAGCAAACGCAGCCTCTTCTCCTCACGCAGGCGCGCCTCCTCTTCTTCCTGGTCCTGCCGACACTTGTGGAAGTTCTCCACCACCACACCCACGAACATGTTCAGCACGAAGAAGCTCACAATCAGCAGGAAGGAGATGAAATAAAGCAGCATCCAGGGGTTGTGGTTACGTACCGGCTTTCAGTGATAAGGAAGAGAAAAAGAGTAGCCTTTCAAATATTCAGCACAACAAAACAGTGGGATTTTATTATTTATCGGTATGACCCTCCAAAAACAAACCTGTTGGTCCACACCTACAGCATCCAGGCCATCATACATAATATTCACCCAGCCATCCTTACAAGATAGCACAAACAGCGACATGAGAGCCTGAGAAACAGAGATACAAGGCCATTAAATTACAGACAACACGTGGCTTCTTGGAAGTCTAATTTACTTCCAATTTTGGATTCAATCATTAGATGCATTAGCTCACTAAGCATCTAATTGTCCATTATAAGACTGTGCATTAAAACTCCCTGATGATTTTTCGGAGCTATTAAAGCAAATTTGATTAGTTCTAGTTCAAGAAGTTGTAATGTATACATTCAACTCCACACGATCGTTGCCTAAATTTTCACACTGACTCTTACCTGCCCCAAATTATCAAAGTTGTACTTTCTCCGAATCCATTTGTAGTTGGCTTGTAGGCAATCTGATTTATTTGTGACGTTTCTTGTGTCCAAGCCTTCACAGTGGTAAAACTTGCCTTTGAAGAGCTAAACATTCGAAAAAATATGTTATTTCAGTTGTTTAATGGCCTGCATACTGAACACCTTCATTTACACAGACTTTTCATTCTTATAGACAACACTATCACAAGTCTTCACCTGAACTCCAAGAATGCCAAAGACAATGAAGAAAGCACAGCAGATCAGTACTATGTTCCCGATGGGCCTCAGTGATGTTATCAACGTTTCAACCACCAGCTTGAGTCCAGGAGCACGACTGATCACTCTGCCGACACGGAAACAAACACTATCCTTAGGTGGACATACTCAGCATGTATACAGTGAAGGTCTTCTGAATGATGCTTATGATTGAGACATAGCTGGAATGTATTATAATTTAAATATATTCCAGGATAATGGAGAATAGCTGACATATCAAGAAAATGGCAGTACATCTTCTATAATTAATGCAGAAAAGCCATTGTAACCCCGAACTCTAGCAGTTATACGGTCCTTTAATATGGATCCTGACCTTAAAGGCCTCAGTGTCCTTAGCAGACGTAGAACCCTCAGAATGCCAAAGATCTTGTTCCCACCGGTAGATGCCAGGGACACCAGGATGTCAATGAGTGAAACAAACACCAACACTCCATCCAACACGTTCCAGGTGCTCTGCAAATAACTATGCTTTCCTGAATAGAAGCCAAGAGCCACCACCTACAAGACCAGCAATGGTAAGTCAGTAGGCTATACCGATACTGCAATATTGCTTTGGATAAGTGTATCAGACTGAAACGTTAGTACCTTCACAGTCATTTCAGCAACAAATATCACAGTGAATACATAATTGGAAATACTGAGGAACAACCGCTCCTAGAAAAAAACAAAAAGAACAGCATACATACAGAGGATTTCATCACGGCATGACAATGACATTAAAGCATATAAATACTGTCAGCTCCAGAAGTATTGGCACCCTTGGTGAAGATGGGAAAAGATGAAATATGAAAAAATGTCTGCATTTTTTTAGTATAATTTCACACTGAATATACGAGAATGTAACCTTTTACCCATAGAAATTATCATAGAAATTGTAGCTGAAGCATGTTCCCATTTATATTTTACTTTTTTATGTTCACCTGCATCTTTAGAAACTCATCCATGACCTCCTGTTTCACCGGAAAATAAATATGAGGTGACACATGAGACAAAATCGTGTTGACTCATAATACAGGCAATGGTTATAAAAATAGCTACATGCCTGAACATGCCCATATCCACTGTTAGGGCAATAATTAAGTTAACAACCAGAGCTGTAATGAAAGTATAAGGACTGCATGTTAAAAAAAAGTGACAGACAGTCTGCTACAGTAATATAAGTATTTAATAAATATACATATATAATAGTCTGTGAGAATTGTGATTAATTCTAAGCCAGAAAAAGTCCAAAAAAAAAAAGTTACTCCTATTTCATCAAGAATCACGCAGTCTTAGTGCCAATAATTCTGGGGCTGACTGTACTACTATGTATAAAAATGCTTTCACTAAACGCTAAGGTCATAAAGTTCTGAACATATTAATAGTTGAGTATATAATAGTTGAGCTTACTGGGCTATTGGACTGAATGTGTGGCCTCTCCAGAGCAATAGTGATGCAGTTAAGGAAGATAAAGACTAAGACCACATGGTCAAACATCTTGTGAGAGATGATCCTCTGGCAGAACATGCGAAACCTACATAACAGTAACACAAATGAGTCTAAAGAGTATAGTGCATGGTTACAAGATTTGAAGTGATGAAGACTACTCACCTGTTCCTTGGAGAGAATATATAGAGAGACCACTCCTCATGAGATTTACACCACTTGGGTTTATACGCATCCAGCATCCTCTTCAGACGAAAACAGAAACTCTGCAGCATAATAACAGACTGGATTCAGACCTATTGCTAAGGAAGTTTCTTAAAGCTAGCATAAAAAGATAGGTTATTTCTCATTTTTCCTATTTCTCCCCTTTACACAGGAGAGGCAGCTGCTTGTTGTTCTCCATATTTTATAGCTCTTGAAACTCAGTTTCAACACAGAGCCTCTTGACTGCTGAGGTACCATAACACTGGATCACTAGAGAGGTTGCTTTCCGCCCACCAATGTAAATAAATAAAGTAAAAAAATTACAGCCTGCAGAGTGCTCCACTGAATCCTTTAGTGTTACAATTAGCCGTGTAACAAGTCAAACCCTTGGGATGACATTCTAATGAGCACTAATGACAGCACTGGTGAAGCTACTTTACACTGATCAGATACAAAAGATCAGCGTGGCCGTATTTTGCATATGCAGAATAAATTTTTATTGACATTCAGATTGAATGTTGCTTCATTTCACATGAATGATGTTTATCTTCAATAGAAAAATGTATCAGAACTTTGAGATTCTTATCCTCAATAGAGAACAATATCAAAACTTCTCAAAACCTCTCAATCGCAACAGAGGACAGCATCAGCACTTAAGTAATTCTCACCCTCAGTAGAGAGCAATTATCATCCCCAAAACAGCACTGTATAATTACACTTTATGGGTTTTGTCTGTTGCTGTCTGGCACTACCAGTGATTTATAAAACCTTGTGGCAATTTTGATATTCGGCCACCACTGGTTCCAATGGAAACCACACTGGTGGTCTGGGATGTAAGGAAGAAGAACACAAGTTACATATGTAACTGTGGTTCTACTAATAAATGGAAGACTGACAGGCTGTCTAGGTCACTTGGATTGACGAGAATGGCCACCCATGTGGGGTCATGGAAATGATCTCACGGGAATACTCTTCTAGTTCAAAAGGTAACCTGGCATTCCTCCACGTAGTTATAGAACCACAGTAAAATCTGTAAACTTTCAGTTTAACTACTGACAAGCTACTTGATTTAAAAAAGTAAAAGCATTGCTATATGTACCAGCACTGACTAGCACAATGGTAAAACCTTGCACGAATGACTCTACATACTGTNGTGTGTGTGTGTGTCTTTGCAGTTGTATCTTTGCTCACATCGTCTAGATCCTCCTCTGTGGTGGAGTCTTCACGGCTCAGCTCTGAGGGCAGCTCTGTGGACAGGTGTAATGCCCTGCCGTTGCAGTCATGGTACTCTCCTGATGGGCACAGTCTGGGGAGCGTGGGAAGCTCAGGGAAGCCCAGAGAACTGGGGTGGTGCAGGGAGCCACCACTGGCACTTCCTGCTTTTTGCAACATGATTCCCTCTGGCTCCTCATCCTCAAAGCTGCCTCTGCCCTCACCCGAGAGCAGAGACTCCCTCTCACCAGATGTGTCTTTCCTCTTTAGACTTGGTGCCCGACTCAGGCCGTTCCAGCTTGACCTGCGGCTGCCCCAGTTACTGCTTGAACTACATGCGTGGCAAGGTGATTTGCGAGGGCTGGCCTTAAAAAAAATCAATATATTTTTCACAATATTTTCGTATTTTCATAATCAGTTTTGCTTATCATGGAAAACGAATAAATGAGAAGCACCAGTTTTGACTCAGTAAAGCCACTTACCAGTGATCTCTGATCGTAAGCAATCGGATCAATGGAAATGCCACTGCCACGCCTTGATTCCCCTAAACTGAAGATGGAGTCTGTGCCAAGAGAGCTCTTTGGCGTGGGCATAGGAGTTGCGGCTGTGCGCATGATGATCGGTGGAGGCAAATTACCACGTGCATCCACATGCCCATTTGCAGACATCATTAGAGAGTACATCTTCAACTCTGCTAGCGATAATTGCAATAGAGCAATCAATTTCAGCAAAACAGGAAGACATATAATCCCAAATTGACATATTGTATAATGTAAAGTACATCCACAGTGCAATGGATAATCTAAATGGAGATATTTTTCATGCAAACACAGTAGTGAAATTAATTTCCCTTGATCATCCAAGTCTTTTTAGTGTTTATTGTAAGAAAATAATTTAAACAATAACCTGTGGCACGTAATTCGCCCATCTTCTCCTCTTCTTCAAAATTAACTGACCTCTTCTCCTCGTCTGCGTCAGACTTGGTGGCATCTCCCTACAATGCAGAAAACGCATTTTAAAGACAAAGATCTTTAGAGTACCTGGTTCTTTGGCATCAATAAATTAATTGGTAATTGGTAATTGGTAATTATTCACAAAGACCTGTATTAACACATAACTTGAGATTATTTAGGTGAAAATGACTACAAGCATATACTGATAACATTAATAAAAAAAATCACATCTTATTAGTTTTAACTGCCCATGTTAGACCTTCAGGTTGCAGGCAACAAGTAACTGCAGTTCATAGCTTTAAGAGCTCTCTGTGTTCGGCTCAAAGGTCTCTTTGTGAAACTGCTGTGATGCTGGTTTTTACACACACATGCTTGTTCACACAACCTGCATCAGCACATCAGGAAAGCCCAACCATGTATACAGTGGAAAATCTATATAAAGTACTCAGTGTTTTTATTGGGCCATATTTAGATTTGGCAACTAACGTCAAAAGATCCATCAATATATACAGTGTGAAAGGACATTAGAGAGTTATGCTAAGCAGGTGCATAATTTGATTTCCTGTTACAGCCTGTAAATAATATTGCAATGACCTGTGTGCAGTTTATGCCTACTAGTTTATATATATAATCCTTCTTTAAACAAGAACTTGTCTACAAGCCAAAAATGTATCTGTTGAAGATCCTAACAGTAAAGCTACATGTTTCACATGATGGACTTCAAAATGCTCACAAACATGATCTAGCAAGCACAGTATTCACACATCTGTTAATATCATTCTGTGTATTCAATTCAAAGCTCCTTGTAGTCATTGCTAAAGTTATGGTACATGCCACTTGTGTGGATTTATGAAATTTGGGGTGAAATGTCGTTACAACAAATGCTCAGACACTGGAGTTAATATACCGTAGCTCAAAAGGTCAAAGGTCAGAACAACAAATAGTTTATACGCATTGTGCTCTTTTAACTTTGGGTATTTAACACACGCACACTTTGCTAAATATTGAATATTATCATACCTCTGCTTGAAAGCCCTCCACCAAGATGGCTACCAGAAGGTTAAATAGGACGTAATTCCCAAAGCTCATCAGGGCCACAAAGTAAAGTGCAGCCAATGGGGAGGTGGAAGCCATTCCATTATAGAGGACCACATTCCAGTCCTCCTGAGTTAGTATCTGTAACATAAACACGAGCCTGTATCGAACAACTGAGACAAAAAATCATAACAGATGAAAAGATGGTGTTGCTATTTACTCCATTTATATTTATACAGAGAATTTATGTAGTTTTATGTGCTGTACACTCCTGGGCAAAAAATAAAGGGACCATGCCCAAAATGGCAAAATATTAAGCTAAGCAAATCATTGGTCAGGAAATTAGAAAGAATGAAACAAATAGATAAAGGATGAGAGCTTTTCCCTTTGATTTCTTTAAATGTTTAAGCCTTGTGGCCCTTGTTGAGCTGCATCATGTGTGGCAGATACCCAAATAATCACTCTTTTAAGAAAAAAAAAAAATATATATATATATATCCAAGAAGATATTTTTTGGAAAATTCTGTACACCCAGACAGTTTGTGTTAGTTTGAATTTTACATCACACATATTCCATACAAGAAGACTATAGAAGTGAATTTCCCTGCTTCTAGCATTTCCCCAAACAGCAAAAGCAAACAAGCAAATGGGGCACAGAAGCTCTCAAGAGTGCATTTGTTTCATTCTTGCTAATTTTCTGACCAATAAAAGCTCACTATTTGCCATATTGGGCTTGTCCCATTTTCATTTTTATTTTTTTTGCCCAGGAGTGTATAGTGGTGTGTGTATGTCTGTGTGTATCTGTGTGAGTGAGGATCTTCCACCAGGTCAGTTCTTGTCTGCAATTTGCATGTTCCCTGCATGATACTAGATCAGTAAATGTCTTCAGTAGCAGGCATGCCTCTAAATGTGCACAATACAGCCCAACACACCGCAGGTGCAGCACTATAGCAGCATGTCTTTCTGCTGATGCAGCAAACACTAAAGCACATAATTCAGGACATTGTTCTCCTCCATGCAGTTGTGGAAACAATAAGAGAAAAAAAAAAATGGCATAAAAAAAAACTGTTAAACTGCAGGATGCCTTTATTTGGCCCTTGGTAGCAGCACAAAAAGCCAGTCCACCTTTCTTATATTTTGAGTGTGTACAGGTCTAAAGCCACCTTAATAGCTTTACATTATGTGCCAATGATAGTGTGCTTTTTTCACCTCCTCCTTTTCATTTCTCACTCATTTCAAAGTGCATTTGAGACAGTAATGTTCATGCTCTGACCTGAAACACAGTGACGATGGCCCACAGCAGAGAGTCAAAGTTCTTCCTGTCTGGGATGGTGTCTCCATTCTCCAACTTCAGGCTGAATTTGCAGCCAAACAGATGCATTCCAAGGATACTGTAGAACATTACAGAGCAAGCGAAAGACTGTATAGACAATTCAAAGGATTGTTATCATAACATTTCATCAGAGATGACTGAATGGTGTGAATTAATATAATATAATTTTTGATAGACTGCCAAGTGGACAGGTCAAGAAGAGGCATCTTTTCTCACTGACTGACTGATTGACTTATCCCAATTGTTTAAATGTTGAAATGTGTTGAAATGTGTTGAAATGTGTTGAAACGAAGTGTCGGCATCACTCTACACTAGTTGATGTTATGTACTCCACCTAGCAACCCATCGAGAGGAGTAACAAGGAAGTCCACAACCATATTATTTTTCCCATGTGTATATTTCCCTGGCTAATAAAGAGTCAGGACTAAGTTACATGCCTATCCATGCATCAACTCTATGCTATGTGCCAAGCAAAATAAGCTGTGAACTTATGTTGAATAAACACACTGAGTGATGTGTGATTCAGAGAATTTTTAGTTAAATGTTTAATGTATGATAAGTTTAAAGCTAAATATTTGTGTATTTAATGGGTTAAGAAAATGCAGTTATTTAACTAATGAACCATTTCCATTGAACATAACCTGTCATGGTGTAGCCTAAACATGTATATTCTAGCTAATTATCAGAAACATAAAAACATTACTCTGGATCATAAAAAAAAGAAAAGAATCTGACATGTTTATGATAAAACTGATGCTGCCTTTTTGTGATTTATTTTGATAAGGAAGTGACACAATTTTCACCATAGTGACAGTGTTTGTTTTGTCTGTGTGAAGAATAAAATTATAGGCTCATTAATATTGGACTGCATTCAATACTGTTTTTTAAGTTTTTTAAAGACTAGTCGTCGTTTGCTCGACAGTTTAGTGCGACAAAAGTATAAAACCCTGTAATTTTCATTTCCAGGTTTTAGAAACTAGCTGAGATTTGTTGATACATGATGATTATGATTAATAACACTTCCATGATCCCATCCTTATCAGACAATTTAGTTGCAAAGCTTAAAAGAATTACTCCAGAGAATATCTTAAATAACAGCTGTTGACATCTGCCTTCTTTTAGTGGACAGTTGGGACTCTTATCACCTGAAGGTGAAGATGAAGAGCATGAGCAGCATGCAGAAGGTGGCCACATTATCCATCGTCTTCATCAGGACCACCAGCTGTCTCCGGAGAGCTGGTAGGAAGCGCACTAGCTTGAGCACACGCAAAAGACGAAAGGTCCTGAGCACGGAAAGACCTCCATCAGCCTGTCCAATAATCTCCCAAACACTAGCAAGGACACACATACACTGAGCCAGCAGGATACATTACACAACATTACACAACTGCAGGATGAGAATTAGATAGAATTAGGTATCTTAATCCGACTCGGGACTCACTTCACGTACCGACGTATCATTTTACATGTCACATGAAATGGAATATTGTTGCATGATCCCATCAAAGATATTATATGGGTTTTTGATATAGCCGAAGGTACCAAAGGCCATCAGCTTGAAGATCATCTCAAGGACAAACATGCTGGTGAAGACAATATTGCTAATCTCCAGAACATCTGTCAGTTCGTCAGGCTGTGGGACCAAACAAAGGAGACACAACTTGTTATTAAACTGTAAACCAGTACTAACAGGGGTGTTACAACTCCCAGTGAATGTAACCAAATCTTTCATAATGACTCTGTTCTTAAAAATGTGAAATCCCATCTTTGTTTTATGGAAAGACATTGTACCACTGCAGTGTATCTATATGTTGCCGTTGTTCCTCTTTCAGCTGCCCCTGTTAGGAGTCACCACCGCAGATCATTGGTCCACGTACTTGATTTGGCACAGTTTCTACACAGGATGCCCTTCTTGACACAACCCTCCGGGCTTGGGACCAGCAATGAGAGCACACTGCTGCGTGCAACCCCAATGGCTGGGGTAGGTTCTCTGGCCGGGAATCAAACCCAGGCCACAGCAGTGAGAGCGCTGTAGCCTAACCACTAGTCCTCTAGGGACCCAGTACAGTATATCTATATAAATGCAATATTTTTTCAAACTATATTTATATAAATATGAATATAAATACTATATGAATATGATGCTGCTACTGATTAGTCAATACACAAATTACAGTGCAGATAATCCTGTAGTTAGAATACAACAATGGCTGACATGTTCAACCCAAATAGCCTAAAGTTATTCATTCCTTTAAAGAAAGCTGAGCAGGTCTACACGATTAAAATAACCAGAGCACGCTCCTAAAATCGATGCATTACAAACTGTTTCTGGGCTTGATTGCTTGGCTTCCTGCTTTTGCTGATTTAGGCAGTAGCATCACTCTGTGAGAAGGTTTCATCCACTTCATCTGATTCCCTTCTGAAATAAATCTCACGTCAGTGGGAGTCTCAGACGGACCTATGTCAAGTGTATTCTCACTATGTTATAGGGATTCACTGGTGCTTCCACCTTCCAGGGTGGCACACGATTTCATTCTTAAACAAGAAGAGCATATCTAGTCCTTGTTACTTATTTGTATGTCACAAATACCCTTAAAATATATATAGGAAATATACTTTAAACGTAGTGACCTTGACCCTGTTTGGATCAGTTCCACAATACAATCAGTTCATTGACTACTGGAACAGATATGATGTACACATAAACAAAATAAGTAGCATATCCATTAACAAATTAGCTCTGAAGACAGAACTTTCTGGCAGCAAACAATATCTAACATGGTTTAGACCACAGTTAAGTGAAATACAAGTTAGAAAGCTGCTACTCATCCAGCAGAGTTAAAATGCAAAGCCGGGGTGACAAACATACAGCCAGCAGGTCAGGACTGACCCGATAAACCTTGTATTTAGAGCCCAAGTTCTAAATTAAAATCCTCTTGTGGACTGTAATTGAATTGAAAGATTTGAAAAAAGTGCTAATCACACATCAAGTATCTGGCACTTACCTTAAAACCCTGTATATAAGAGGCTTTCTACAGTGGTTGGTTTTACTGTAGTCATTTACTAAAGCATAGCTGGATTCACTGACAAAAAATAAATTAGATAGAAATCAAGTAGTAGCTTAGCTCTTCATTTAGGGGTTTCAGACTTTTGTTGGGTCCCAAAAGTATTAACCATTATGATTATGTATCTTAACTGTTAACAAAAATGTTCTAATAATAACACAGTAACCATGGTGTATAAATTCATAGGACAAAAAGAAAACAAAAATCACTTCCCAGATTCACAGACAGCTGAACAACAAAAATAATGATTAAATGACAAAACAGCAAAAGAACACCTCCTAAATGCAGCATGTGCTAAATTTTCCAATAGTGCCAGTTCAGCCACTGCAACATGTCAGCTGCCACCAGTTACACGTTTCCTCCACGGTGCGCTTCTTTTGACATTGAAAACTGTCTTTTTCTTGGCTATTTCCTCTCTTAGGAGAGTGGGGGATCTTCAGGCCCTTTCTGTGGCCCCCTCTTACTTAGACTTTGCGCCCAGTCAGGCCAAAGCGTTCTTGTACCCCCGAGCAGGGTACGTACCGAAAGTTCCCTTCTCGGCACCATGGCCAGTCATGCTGCAAGCCTTCTGTCCTCCTCCCTTTCAGGAGCCCGACCATCGGAAGCTTAACTGTACGTGTCCAGTGCGAGCAGTGGACATGTATGTCCATAGAGCTGCCCTGTGGAGGAGGGCGGACCAATTGTTTGTATGCTTTGGTTCCCCAAAGAGGGGTCTTCCTGCTACCACGCAGACCCTCAGCCGGTGGATTGTGAACTCCATTTCCCTGGCTTATGAGTCCTCTGGTCTCCCCTCACCCTTGGGGGCCAAGGCTCACGCTACCCGAGCTCTAAGGCCTTTCTGGCAGGTGTGTCCATGCAGGACATCTGCAACGTGGCAGGTTGGTCCACACCCCTCATGTTTGCCAGGTTCTACGGCCTGGATATGCGAGCCGCTCCCGGCTCTTCTGTCCTTCTGCCCTAAGCTGTGCCTCTTCCACACTAGGCAGGGATATTGTAAGTGGTGGCGTGGGCATACTTGTTCCCATAGCGTTTCGACGCAGCTCGAGTTTCTGAAGGGGAACGTCTCCAGGTTACGCATGTAACCATGGTTCCCCGAGGGAACCAGACGCTGCGTCTCAGTGCCACACTTCCGGCATCCCTGCCGCACTTGCCTCATTTCTCAGAAGCTAGTATGGCGCTTGCCACTCGGGCTTTTATGCTTCCGGGTCGCTAAGTCACCCCGCCTGTGACGTCTCGCCCATCCTTTGGACTGATTACACAAGTGATTCAGAGAGCGGTCACGCTGAAGGCGTTCCCATCGCGTTTCGACGCAGCGTCTCGTTCCCTCAGGGTTCCCTCACGTAACCTGAAGACGTTTTCCTCAATATACCACTCACTACTTGCTGTTGAGCCTGTATTATTTAGCCAGATATCCTAACACCACAAGTTTAACGGCCAGATTAGTCTTTGAAGGGATATGCTATATGGGAGTGTTTGCACAGAACATTGTGTACCAAGTTGACACAAAGCACACTGTTTAACAATCACACACACACACAAAGTCTAGACGTCCTTTTAATGTCTGGCACAGATGTCTTGCAAGATTTATCCATACTCTATAGCTGATTATATGATTAGCATTTCTGACTAGTTAATGCTAGCGGATGCAAATACGCCTGATACGATATGTCTTATTGAAGCTCTCTTTCTGAACAAAAAAGGAGATTTCTCTGAAAATCCAGACTCATTTGTATGACTCATTTTTCTCAAATTAAGCAGTGAGAAAATGAATCTCCAGAACATTTTCTGGCGGCTATATATGGTCACTGTGGAGTGTGAACCAGACAGAGCTAGAAATAACACAACTTACGGAAACTTCTGTAGTCCTAGTGTCATATAAATATGTGAAGTCACATATAAATTTCCACAAAGATGACGTTTTAACTTGCAAATTCTTCCCAGTCAGAATAACAGCAATTAAAAAAGTCTGATTCAGATGTACCAGAAGCTCCCCCACTAAAACAACTTCACTCTATAAACCAGTCACTGGCTGGTGGGTAACAAATTGCAAAGTAAATAAATAAAAGAATACAGGAACAATCTGTCTAACATTTGTCATTAGCCAGCAAGCAAGCTTGTGTTACAGTATCTAGTCAATACTTATTATGCAGCCAAGCTAACTAGTTAGGTAATAATCAAGAATTCAATCCTTTTCATCATTAGATAGCAAGGAAACCTATCTAATTATTCTGAACTGTATCATGTTTAATGTTTAAATGATCAGCACTGTATGAGTAACAATCACTAAATTGAAGATGAGAGGTGCTTAATTTATACCAGGTAAATAAGCAGCATAGGAGTATCTTCAATTTCTGAAGGTCATACTGACATATATTCATAAATCCAAATTGTACATAGAATCACTGACAGTGTTTAATCTCAATACAGACCCACACAACTCAAACCAGACACAGGAAAACTGCAAGGACAGTTCATAAATCTCTACACTGAAAACAACAGCATTATTCTTCATTTGCCTGCCACTGTAATGGCCTTGTGACCCTCCTGAGCTCACGACTGAATAACAACTTCCAGAAAAAGAAGTCACCTAAAGTGGTTATTTTAAATAATATACAGGGCTTTTTGATTTTAATAGTGATTTCTGTTGTAGTTTTTCCTTTGTTATGCATTTATATTGTAACTTTTATTTTTAGCCATGTGTTTGATTATTTATCATTTATCTGCGGATTATTGTTAAATAACACAGGAGGACATTGGAGTGACACAGAATATGTGAGTTAAAATCCACATTTGAGTTGTTAAAGTAAAACTTTAGCTTTGGGAAATTTGGTG
>CM074967.1:13606382-13618812 GCA_037577455.1 Pangasius macronema | reverse complement strand
CACAAATCCCCACAGCCACGCTCCAACATCTAGTGGAAAGCCTTCCCAGAAGAGTGGAGCTTATTATAACAGCAAAGTGTGGGGAATAAATCTGGAATGTGATGTTCAGAAAGCACATATAGAACTTTTGGCCATAAAGTGTATATACATGTATAGATATTTGCTTAGACCTGAAGACTTATGCTGAAAGATTCAGTTAAATCGCCTGGTATTTTGTTGGTCTCCGAAGTTATGTTTGTTAGCCATTTTCTCAAAATAACCTGTTTTCCAAGTGCCAAGTCATTTTTCTCAGCTTCCTCATCTGAAGAACATCCATATTATTTCCAGTTTGGTTTAAATGCCTTAAAATCAGACTTTGAAATAGAATGTTTCTTAATATTTATACTGAATTATGACAACCTATTGTATGAAAATTTGTGAAAATGTTATCAAAATAAAAGTAAAAAAGAAAATCTGACTGAAATGCATTTGGTTAATTTGTACATTTTCATAAGTATTTAATTTTTGTTATATTAATAAATATATCATATAGAAATATATATATTTTCACCAGGCTAAGTATCATTCTGACATAAGTAAAATTTCAGAAAAAAGTCTATTGGGGTGTGAATAAGTATTATTCATTCATAAGCCCTGCTATCTATAGTTACTGATGCCCCACTTTGGATAATCATTAACATTTGAGGCATAGGTTTTCTGTCACAGGTATAAAATGCTACCTGACAGACTCTGTGACTGTGAGCTGCATGCTCATGCGGGGGCAGTGTAACATGATGCAGGCTGCTGTGGAGCGAGAGGTAAAAAAGAGCTCTTACTGTGCTCTCCTGTGAAATGCTGTAGTTTCTCAAACTGATCCACTATATCTGCTGTGCTGTTGTTGGCCTCGATTCTACCTTTGGCTGTGACGTTGCTGCCTGTATAGCTGCAGATGAAGGATGGCAAAATGGTAGGATAGTTCATGCCCCCATTAAGTCTCCCTAGAGGAGTCACACCAGCTGTAGTTCCTGTGCAAATCTGCGGGGCCTCATGAAAGTCACCTTGAAAGATGCTATGCACTGACTGGTGTCCTGGTGAAAGATCTAACCCAGCAGGTGACTGTGGGGGCACCGTCAGCTGTACTCCTGACGTTATAAATCTCATCTCCAGAACATCGGTGCTCTCTGCTATGGCCTGAGGGCTTGGGCTGCCATTGCTGAGGTGACAGTGATGGTGCTGGTGGTGCTGGACAAGATTGTGGACAGAGCGCGCCCAGTGCCCACCACTCTTCTGCCTGCCATGCCCGTTGGCCCCTCCACCCCCTGGCAAGACGCCACTGTTGGGGTTGACCTTCTTCCTGCGTTTGCTCTGCCAGCCATGGTAGATCCGGTATGCGCGGCGCTTCACCTTACGGTACAAGTGGCTAATGTACCTGAGCATCTCCTCATAACAGCTGCCAGGCTCTGAGTAGCTGGCCAGTGTGCTGTCATTGGACATGTAGCGCGCACGCTGCTCCTGCATCAGTTGGTTCTCTCGCTGCTTAGTTTCCGAGAACTGGGTTGCGATCACAACCAGGCACAAATTGATCATGAAGAAAGAACCCACCTGGAGAATGCACAACATATTAGCTTTCTTTGCCTTAGAACAGACTGTACACAAAGCAGCTCATCGAGAAAAAAAAATCATAATTAAAAAAGTGGACTTACTATAATAAGCAATATAAAATATATAAAATTGTAAAAGGAATGGGCATCCATGACATAATACATGATGTCTACCCATCCCTCCAAAGTGATAACCTGTGAAGAAAAGAAACAGAAAACAGTCAGTGCCTAACTTCTATGGGTAAGATCATATGGGGATTGTTAGGAAAACTAAAATATAATCACAAAGTCAACCATTTCTAATATGTTCTGGTTTCACCTCCTGAAGCCTTAGAGGCACTTTTCTTGTTCAGCTTATGAAAGAATTTTGTCTAACACATCCTGTTTCTCTGGAGGCTTTGTGCATCTTGCTTAAACTTTACAATAGAGTCTTCATGCCACAAAAGTTGAAAAAATTTCCATGACTTTATAATTCTTTCCAGATGAGAATATGATCTAAAGGACCCCTGACCTGAGGTGTTTGTCAGTATCTTTCACAGTGAATACTACAGTTTTGTGGACCATGGCACTTTGCATCTACAAACTTAAATTATGTGGGACAGCACTCCTGGGTGTTCTACATTTATGCCATTTAATACTGTGTGCTAATAATGCAGTTATAATAGACCACTTTCCAGGGACTGAATGCTTTTTAAGTGTACAGCAAATTTCCAAAAGAGACATGAATCAAGTTAAGTTAAAAGGCAGTCAGCTGTTTTCTAATAGTCTGTACAAGATTTCACTGTGTTAGGGACAGCCAAATCTCAGCACTACCTACGCTGTCAGCTGTGGGACACTTCTCAGCTGGTTAGTAATCTGTTGCTTTTCCTTTCCTCCCCTAGTGGAGGTCCAGTGTGTGACTAAAGGTCCTGTCATGTTGCCATGTTTACACAGTGGCAGTTCCTCCTGCTCTATTATAGAATGCCATGTTTTACTGGTAATCCAGTCAGTGAAGTAGGCAAGTGAAGACCCACAAACCCAAACTAATGAGAATGACCTGCAGGTGTCAGACACTCATTAACTGAGAACAGAGAGTATTGTGTCATTGTCGTGCCTGGTTCACACCCCCATCCAAGAGAGTAGCTATGCATATTCAATCTTCTTTGAGATTAAAGATTGTTTTAGACACTGAGACACGAGCCGAGGTTCTGCAGGCCAGATTGAAATGATGATGAATTAATATATGAGTAGATGCACTGCCTTTTTATGACATTCTGGGAAGCATTTCAATTCCACAGACACAGATGGCCAACTATGTTCACAATCTCAGTGATCAAATAAAGAGGGTAATCATTGTAGAGTTGTGTAATGGAGGTGGACAATGATGACTAAAACGTCACATTTGCTCAGAAGGTGTTTAATTTTTTGGTGCAGCAGGTGTCTGTCTAATATGACTCTTTGTTTTTTTTTTTTTTTTTGAAGGAACAGCATTATGTAGCCAGTAAAAAAAGCCATTTAATATCTTTGGAGGAAGCTTAGCTTATAATTTCAGCTGCTGAACTGTGCAATGATCAGTATACACTTACCTGGAAAATAGCAATCCAAGCATATCCAATATTGTCAAAATTCACAGCCCCTTTGTGAGGGTTGAGTTCTCCGGCCTGACACACACTGTAGTACTGGTTCCAGTTCACGCAACCGTTCCTGGTATCAGGGCCAGACAAGGTGTGTCCAAGGGATGCATTTAGATTGCACACCATCTCACCCTCCTTGTAATGGGGCACGTCGGAGCACTTGAGCATGCCGTTAATTATAGTGGAGCAGATAAATGGGCTCTCCTCCCCGTCCTCATGCATGTAATATGGACTCATGAAGGACAGATTATACAGACTGTTGAGAGAATAAAGGGAATTTCCTTAATCACTCATTACATGGATAAGGAAGACCTAAATAGGCAAACAAGAACAGACAGATGTAAATAGACCATATCACAACAAGTAGCAATAGACCAGAGAAAAGGAGATTAGTAACTATTTGTGAATAAAGGCCACAATGCGATGCCTTTGACGCAGTAGTTATGCAATCATCTCAAGCTTGTTAAAAATAGAGACAAGTTTGTTACCAAGTCTGCCCAGCAGCTCCTTAGAGATCAAACAGTGAGGCTCAATAGCTCAGAATCAGCTTTTGGGCATAAACGGAGCTGACAAAACATGAAGAGAGTGCTAATTTGTTCCATTATATCAAAACCTGCTCTGGCTTGAAGTACATTTGTGTTTATACATTAGAGGTACTGTATCTGCTTCTCAACACTGATTTTACACCATGGTGTGATGTTCAGTTTACAGGACTATCAACACTTGAAATGCCATTGCTGATGGCAAGAGCTGACTGTCGTGTTGGATCACATCTGAAACTCTGATGCACTCAGAGAGATGGGAACAGAGCAGGAAGGAACGCAAGGAGAGAACACAAAACAAAGGCACTTACTCCTTCGCGTTGTTGTCCAGGAAACACCTGTTCCTCAGAAGACCAGCCCACAGCTGCACCCCAACAATGCCGAATATAAAGAACACAAAAAAGCACAGCAGGAGGACATTGCCTAACATAGGCAGAGTATCTAGGAGCAGAGTCACCAGTATCCTCATACCTGCGCAGACAAGGGAGCAGAGAGAGACAGCGAGACATATGCATTTTATATCAAACTTCTATGAATTTGATGAGACATAACAAACAGTGACATTTAGTATGCCAAAGAAAAGCTGCATTTTGTGGCAGTGTCATATCATCTCAGTTCGCCAAGTCTATCTGTCTACTTGTTTGATGAAAATTATTGAACGCTGGGACACTTAAAGAATCTGCAGGCTTTAGCTTATGGGTAGGAATGTACTCTGTATAGATGTTACACAATATTCAATGGCAAACTTCAGAGCATCCAAAAGCCCAGCATTACACACAGGTTATAACGCTTAATAGATCTTTGTGCCTAACTAATCACACTGTAGTAAGACCACAGGGCCTGCCTGACTATTACAGTCAGAGTTTCACATCCCAAACATGCAAGAAAGTCAATGCACTGCTAATATACACCACCATCAAACCCTACTTCAGGCTGAAACTTCTACTGATAAACTGATAAAACATCTGAAAGAAAATAAAATCTAAAAAAAAACGAATGCCTCCACAACTTAGTAAGTAAACTAAGATTGTGGCATAGGATATGAAATGGTGTGGTGAGGTCCCTTTCTCCTCTAATTCCCTTTACAATGAGACCAAACGTGTAGTGTTTCATAATGATAATACAACTACATTTCACTTTCACAATCCTCGAACAAAGAAATTAGGTGAATGCGTAATTTCTTAATAATTGGCCTTCGAGTGTCCTGCTCCTGTCAATTTTAAAACACGTCTCCACTAACTGGGTGCAATTCAGCTCAAATCTGTGGCCTATTTCACATTTCACCTGCTGTTCCAAATAATCCGACAAGTTTCCTATAGGAACAAGGCCAGGCGATTTTTCAGTGCAGTCAAACTGTCCCAGAGTCTGGCCAATGACGCTCCAGTTTTATGTTACGTCTAGCATTCATCAAGGTACGTACCTGTTGACATTATACAGTATTGGTGGATAATTGTTTTATATAACATTGATGTTAGAAATAACTACCTGGTTGACATAACTCTAACAAATGGGTTTTCTGTCTTCTGGTGCTGTTTTGTTAGTGTATATGTTGCTTATTACAGCTAATGCTTGTCTGTTTGATGGAAAAAATAAGAAATTGGACAAATGTGGTATATGATTAGTTCTGTCAAATTGTGTCTATCAGTTGTATTTAGGTAGTTGTTGGGTGAAGTAGTCCACTCATCCTATTATATTATAATGGAGTTACATTAATAGTGTTCAACCCCAAAGCTGGGTTGTAGGACATATAAGAGGATTTAAGGACACACCAGTTTTCTCTTGGGTTCGCCCTAAGAGAAGGTTTCAGCAGAAAGTAAAAGAAATGCACTGGTTTGAATTAAGCACTGTGCTGACAGATTTTGTATGTCGCACCCCCGTCACTCCACCCACATCAGTGAAGGCATGTTCATTTCTGTCCACAAAAATAGCAAATGGGTGAAAATAGGGAAATTCGGCTTATTTCCAACCAAATTAGCAATATGCTCATGATCCATTTCTATTGATATTGCAAGAAAAAAAAACTGATGCGCGGAGAAATCTGATCACATGACTGTGGTCATGAAAGTGCACACAGCAAGTAAGTCAAGGAAGTTCAATGACAAGCCATTTGAGTTGCTCGAGGAGTGAGACGAAAGTGACAGAAAAGCCAGGATACTGATACTTCTTCATGTAGAACATGCTTTGCATACAAAACCCAAATGACTACTTCCTGTCTAAAACTGCTGTTGTTTCCTCAAAGCACCTCAAAGCAGGAAGGTACCAGAGGCTAACAGATGACGCTAGCGGGTTTTAATTAGGGTCATATATCAGTAACTGCATCTTTAGCTACGAACTAACCATTTTTCTTCAGTGAAAGAAGAGTTTAATGGAAGAGACGCTTGAAAGGCCAACCACCAAAAGTCAATAGATACACGATTGTAAAAAGTGTACTACTAAAAGTGGGTTTTATACAAGTCTGCCTTCCTGATTTAAAGCCTGCAAACAGCAAAACACAAGAAGATTACGAAAGGGAATAATTATCTCAACTATAGGGCATATCTAATGGAAATGCTTAACTAATAAGTCTGGGAATGTGTGTGCCTTTGAGACTATATATGGTTGCTGTAATCTGAGTGAATTACGTTGAGAGGAGAGGGCCTTAAATGAATGTGCTTGAGTGGAGAGGTAACATCCTCTCTGTGGCCTGTCCACGCCTCCCACATTAGACGGCACAGAGCCGTCTGAGAGGAGGCTTCGGCACAGCACGGCCGGGGTAATGAGCTCCCTGGAGGAGTGCTTGGTCACATAGTGGAGAAAAATGAAAAGACCAGCACAAGCACATACACTCCCACACACTTATGCTGACAGAGCAATACACTGTCTGTGAAAAGAGTGACGAACAGATTAATATTAAAAGACAACAGGTGTGAACAGCTAGGGTCAAGAAAATATGGGTAGACACAGCCACACACACACACACACACACACACACACACACACACACACACACACACACACACACACACACTTTTACCAAGTGATAAAATCACTTGTCATTCCACCTTAGAAGCACCCTTGGACTCTGGATAAATCACACTGTCAGATCACTGTCATTACAGTGGAATCATTAATACTGAAGCAGCAAGGAGAGGCTTAACTTAGCACTAAATTTACAACCTGGTTCACAGTGAAATTGTGCTCGAAAAAAAAAGAAAACAAACCCATCTGCTCTCCAACACACAGGTTTGTAACACAAAATGCAGGAAGAGCTCCAGAATCTGTTCTCGCTTACAGCTTAACCCTATAAACTCTCAGCTTATTCTTTAGTTATGATTAGTTATATTAAGACAAAGTATTCAGTAACTACAGTGAAACCAATAAGAAAGATAATAACTGAAAAAATTATGCAAATCGGCAACCTTACAAATAGCATTTTGGTCAAAATGTTGGATTTTTCAGTAAACAGCTGTCATTTCTGACCTCCATGTAAACAGGTACTCTGAATGTGAAAAACTTGTCTCATAAATGTCATAAATGTATTTTATTTATTCTTCAGAAGACATAGACATGCTATTATTTTAACGTAGCAGTTTGTCATAGTGATTCATTGGCCTTAAAGAGGTTGTCATGGCGGTGCAGGAAGTGTTGTTGCCTCTCAGGGTCCAGGGTTCAGTCCTTCAAGCTTGCGTTATTGTCGGGTTATTGAAAAGGACTTATTTTAACTTACAGTCTAATCATGTGGAAATCATGTACATATATAGCAATAAAATCTTGTCCAAGTTCTCCACATACTCTGGCGAGCAAGTAGTCTAGCTGTGGCTGTTAAAGCTATTCTCACTGAATCTTTCCGCTGACCACAGGTTGCTAAGTAACAGAAATAATTTTGTTACTCCAAGCTGTTTCAGTTCATTACTCATAGTTTTACAAATACAAAAATTATGTATGCATTATGTCTTATGTAAAAATGGATGTATTAGTAAAGATAACATACATTATTAACATACAACCCCCAAAGTTGTGTATTATTGCAAAGTAACATCAGGGCTGGGATTTTTTTTTTTTTTTACTTAAATACACTCACAGGCCACTTTAATAGGAGCACCTGTAGCGTGTTTCCTCCCTCAGACCGACGCTCACCGGATGTTTTTGTGAACATTAACTGAAGTTCTTGACCTGTATCTGCCTGATTTTATGCACTGAGCTGCTGCCACATGATTGGCTGATTGGAAAACTGCATGAACAAGCAGGGGTACAGGTGTTCCTATTAAAGTGGCTCTGAGCCACTAAAGCTCTAATATAAAGCACTAATTGCTCCTTAAGTGGTCTTTCTCATATTGCCTTCTCATGTTTCTGCGAAATCAGTTCATCTCTGTATATCACAAAGCTTTTCTGTTGGTCACATTTCACACTTTCTAGCATTAGCTTTAGGCTACACAGTTACTTACTAGGAACTCTGTTGATGGCTCGTAGAGGCCTGAGCACACGCACAGTCCGGATGGCTGACAGGCTGGCATTGTGACCATCGAGTGAGTACTCCATCATCCTTCAGAGAAACAGAACGCTGTCAATTTCCATAACCAGAGGCAGAAACTAAGCAAACAATTAGCAAACCATTTGACTTAGCCCTGGACCGCAAAATTGGTTACATTCAGCCTGATGTTCTACATTTGCTACTGCATTAGCATACTAAGTAGAGAGTGATTTTTTTTATTTTTTTTATTTTATTTGCTTATATACACATTTATTAAACAAGATTCAAGACCTGAGCGAATGTTTTGCCATTGGTGGATTCAGTGATGTGTGCAAATCACTTGTAAACAATAATGTGCAGGACGAGAAATAGATGTAAAACAGGTTGACATTATAGACTTCACATCAATTATATTTAATGACCTATTTAACTCTATCAGCTGGATTCATTTGGAGTAACTGCAATGAGAGCTGTCGTTTTTTTTTTCCACAGGATTCTTTTCAATGATTTTCTAATTAGAAAGTAAATGATGTTGTATTCTATGGCTCCTAATACCAGTCTGACGTGTACATGCTGTTGATGACTCGCTCTACAGATTGTGTTTACACCTGCTAATCACTGTATGTGCTGTTCGCCTTTATACGTGTTTTAATGCGATCAGATACGACTCTTGATCATGACCTCTGTCTGTGAACAAATACACCGGGAATACACACCACGCAGCGAGCCACCACCGCCACTCAGAGAAACAGTGGACAGGCAGTGCAAAGAATGCATGAGGGAAAATAAATGAAATTTTCAATTCCAAATCTGCTTGTGATGGTTCATGATGGGGACAGCAGCATATAGTAGGGTTTCTGTATCTGTAAGAGTTTAGTGCTCCAAACATCTGGGACCTGGAGTGGACGTGGTCTAGTTGACAACAAAAGCCATCTATATAATTGTATAAGATGTACTTTAGTTTTTGGGTTTGTTACTTTCCAGAAAGATGAGAAAAGTTCACTGCACTTTAACACACTGCTGCTTTGAGTCAACTTTGGATTCTTTGTTTTAAGTAGCAGTATAATCTCTTTTTCAGGAAGATTTTATTTTAATAGCGATGGAGATCGTTTATCTAAGAATGACAAAAGAACATGCAATTAACATGTAAGTAGTTTTGATAAATTAACTGAATTGTTATCTTTTAGAGACCCCAGCGGAGATGTGCTGGCTTGTGCACAGCATGTGGGCCGTATGGAGTTCTGGATCTATAAATACAAGCGGATTGTTTTGTGTAAATTTTGTGCCAGTTTGTGTAGAAATATGGTGGAAATATGGGTTTATTTTGGGGCTCAGTAAGGCAGGGTTTAGATCAGGCTACGGAAGCAAGCCACTGACAACAAAAACCCAAAGAGTGCATCCCTATATCATTCTGTTCATTCTGAATAACGGATTCATATATGGTTACATCCCTACTAGTTAGCTGAATTAGGCTAAGGCATGATAAGCATTCAAGAGCTAACTCACTAACAACAGTCCTTACAGAGAACCAAAAAGCTTAATATTAGCTAGCTAGGCCATATTAGTAAATATGCGGACCAATGATCCGCTGTGGCGACCCCTAACAGGAGCAGCTGAAAGAGGAACGAAAGGCCATATTAATAAAACTCACCACTATGGCTTCAGTCTGCAGCACCTGTATTGCTGACAGAGTGTATATTGTGTATATTGCACATTGGTGCACATTGGCACTTTGCTTCTGAATTTTTTGTTAATCCTAGATTTCTAAAATGGGAGCACCAGTACTGCATGGCAAAATCGAAATGTGAATCCTGCAATAAATCATTTAGCAGCAGAAAAAAAACTGCTTACCAATCAATCAATCAAGTCAATGATTTTAAAGGAACTACTGAGGTATATTAATATTTAGCAAATAGTTTATTTAACTGCTGTTGTTTATGTGAAATATTAAAGTATGCTAATCACATGTCATACTAGTTAGTAAGTGCATTTTTATGTATGTTATTTTGGACAATTGGAGGCCACTTTAAAGCAAGTTCCTAGGCTGATTTTTGTTCCCGGTCTGCCTCTGCTTTCTCTAACCAAATTTTCCCAATAATATCCAAGAAGTTAACTGAATCTGAGCCCTTAAAAGAAAGACTGTTGTAAAACTGGCTTTACAGTGATGGATCTCTCACCCAGCCATGACAATGAAGAAGTCCAGGCGGTTCCATGTGTCTCCAAGGTAACACTTAGATCCAAAAATCCCCAGAGCCATCATCTTGATAACCATCTCCACAGCGAAAAAGGCAAAGATGCAGTCATCAAATGCCTGAGGACACAGTAACACTGTAATTACACAAGGCCAGTGGTACAAAGCAAAACAAGAAGCTGTTATTCTTCACTTTGCCAAGAGTACATCACTCTCTAAGAGTCTAAACCAGGCATTAACCACAACAAAATGATTATTTTCAGCCCAAAAACAATATTTATATTCTTTATCAGCCAGAATGTATCAGATCGGCAGGAGGCATTGAACAACATGCCAGTACTGAGGGAAGGAGTGGGGAAGTTATGGGTAATGTGCTACTTCCTGTTAGGTGTCTTCTGACTAAATCCTACTGATAGCCCTGCCTGAACGTGCTGGACTAGCACCATTCCCACAGACACACAATCCCCCTGGAGGCCTAATGGGGGTGTTGGGCAGGGCCATGGGGAATCACAGAGTTACTCTAACAACATGCCTTTCGGAAATGACATTTGGCCAAGCCTCCACTCCCCCTTCGTACCCTGTGGGCAACAGGATCTGGGATGAGAGCTAGAGCTTGATAAATGATAATGGCTAAAATTAATCTGCATTCAAGAAACATTAGACCCAGAGAAGTGATGTATAGATTGTTGGAGCTATATACTACAGTACATTACAGGAGAATAAATCCTCTAATCATGTCCTCATCAATATTAAAAGTCCATGAAAAGATCAGTGCTTACCTGGAGGATTACACACCACTCAGACTGGCACTCGACATCCTCGCAGGGCTGGAACATGCCCAGGGTCACACAGTTCAGAAGTATAACCAGCATGCTCACATGCTCGAACCAGGTGACCGTGAGTCAAGGAAAGAAAACTTATACAACATTTAATTACACGTTACATTACAAGACCAATTGTTCTCTTAAGATTAAGATTGGAATCAAATTAATTTAGAAAAACAGCAGACACATTTCATCTCAGTTTGAATGTTTGGCTGCAATGAGTTGCTGTGTTTCTCCCTTGTGCTAGAGTCTTAATTACAAAACTTCTAAAGCACTTATTAATTAGTGGGGAATTTCAGAAATTTCATTATGCTTCACTTGTTCTGAGTTTTAGTTATGTAGACAGAATTTTTAAAAGGTGCCTAATTTATTCTTTCAATAATATGTTCCAATGACAATATTAGGCTTCTTATATACCAATCAGCTCAGCACAAGGGAACAGACGACACAGACCCGAAGAGCTGCGCAATTTATATTTTAATCACGATTAAACATTTTGGCTTCCTCAATTAATTAAACATAACTGATGATGATATTGGTGAGATGAGCTGAAGTGTTGTTAGATATTGGTTTGTACTGGCATATTTATTTTGGCGCTGCAGTGAACTGGTGTCCCATCCACAGTGTATATCCACCTCATTCCCAGTGTTTCTGGGACAGACTCCAGATCCACCATGACCCTGACCTGGAAAAAGTGGTTACTGAATGGATAAACAAATAATTATTTCAGTTTTGAGCCTAATTTTGCTTCAATAATAATTGAATATGATCACCTCAATGACTGTCCAAACAAATGCTCAGTTTTTAATTTAAAGGTAAGCTTACAATATAGAATGTGACAGTTTTCTACATTTGAAATTATAAAATAAAATAATAAATTATGCTGTTATACAATATTGGTCCTGAATTGGCTAAGTAATTGTGATTTTCAATATTGCTCAAAATAGCAAAACAAATGTTCTTGCACTATTAGTTTTTATTTGTAGATGGCCAGTGGACAAATAAGTTTGTTAGGCTGCTGATATATATATATATATATATATATATATATGTATGTATGTATGTATGTGTGTGTGTGTGTGTGTGTGTGTGTGTGTGTAGACATGCCAGATGAATAGCAATGCACAACACAGTCATGCAACCCTGCTAATAGCATGTACAATGGGGGAAATAAGTATTGGACACGTCAACTTTTTTCTCATCATATTTATTTCCAAAGATGCCATTCAT
>CM074967.1:13605282-13606282 GCA_037577455.1 Pangasius macronema | reverse complement strand
ATGAATGGCATCTTTGGAAATAAATATGATGAGAAAAAAGTTGACGTGTCCAATACTTATTTCCCCCATTGTATATTGAAAATAAAGACATAGCCATATCCAAATATCATCTTTTATGCACAAAGCAAATAGAAAAAAAACACAACTATGCAGTGTTCACTTGGCCCGTAGGCAAGCTAATGAATTTATTTTTTGTCCAGGGCAAACGGCATCTGTCATTTTCATTAGCATGACTCTAGCATGACTTTAGCATGTTTCTTTGGTTGTTTGAAATAGGAGGAAGCATGGCCACCAAAACAGGCCACTAATAATTTGGCTATCAGTGTGTATGACCTGACACAACACTCCACAACACTCCACAACACTCCACAACACTCCACAATCTTGAAAACATCAGGACTAGAACCCTGCAATGAGGCAATCAGCTTTCTAAGAGCCAAAATGGCAGCCCCAATCTCATATATTAATGCAGACCTGACCTTCTAAGTGGATCACATCATGGTATTTGCTATGCTACATGCAGACAAAAAATCCGAAAAGGGCTGTCAAGACTAATTACCATGAGCCATGCCTGAGACTGGGAAGATCTCAATGCCATATAACTGAAATCAGCTACTGATGAGAAGGAGCTCTAATCAGCTTTAGGTCAGCATGCCTACACTGAAACGATGGTCACTCAGATTTAAGAGAGACCATATCACATATAGTTTAGATAAAAAATATTAGGTTTCTCATCAAAAGATGCTTTCATTGCTTATACTCAACAGACTGAAGACCAGTTTATACCTATAACAATAGTATTAAATTAAATTAGCGTGATTAAAACATGTGCAGTAGAGTAATGTAGTGGTAGTGTGGCTGTGCAAAGCTGTCAGTGACCCAGGGTTTGATTTTATTCAGCATTTTGAAAATACATGATCAAATCATGTTGGATGTATGAAAACAAACTGTGTTAATGAACCTCAATTCAATCACTTGGAACCAGTGTATACATTTGAAT
>CM074967.1:13595282-13602782 GCA_037577455.1 Pangasius macronema | reverse complement strand
AATAAGAGGGATCATACAAAAAGCATGTGATTGTTTACTTAGTGCTGATCTGAATAAGATATTTCACATAAAAGATGTTTACATGTAGTCCACAAGAGAAAATAATAGTTGAATTTATAAAAATGACCTGTTCAAAAGTTTACATCCCCTTGATTCTTAACACTGTGCTGTTACCTGATGATCCACAGCTGTGTGTTTTTGTTTAGTGAGTTGTTCATGAGTCCCTCGTTTGTCCTGAACAGTTAAACTGCCTGCTGTTCTTCAGAAAAATCCTTCAGCTCCCACTAATTCTTTGGTTTTCCAGCATTTTTGTGTATTTGAACCCTTTCCATCAATGACTGTATGATTCTGAGATCCATCTTTTCACAATGAGGACAACTGAGGGACTCGTACACAGCTATTACAGAAGGTTCAAGCGCTCACTGATGCTCCAGGAGGAAAAACCATGCATTAAGAGCATGGTGAAGTGAGTTTAATAACCTGAATGGGCCACCAAGAACATTGGCCTGCATAAGCTGACTCAATAGAGGGAACTTTCTCTACATAAATACTGATCTATCCCTAACTTTGCAAACTTTGGAAACACTGAAACTGGGAAACACTGCACCAAAGTTTTTAAGGGTTCAGCCAAATGCGATGTAGGTAGAATGTTCCTCCATATATTGTCCAAAATGGAGCAAGTTTGAACCCAGATACTTATGTTACAATATAATTCAGGACATAGTGTAGATTTTCAGCCAGCTTTGGCCAAAATAGAAATCATTGTGTTTTCCCTCTGTACAGCGGTATAGTTTCCTTAACACATCTGATTGCTGTTTTCAGTGTGTTTAGAGAAGGGGGAGTGGAGTTTTGTGTGTATATGTGCACCTTGACAACAACTTCCCATTCTTTCCTCTATTAGGGTCATGTCACAGAAAACGCTTTCACTAAAAGGCTGCACAAGGGAGTGGATTTTGATATCTGTAAAGAACGTTTTGTCTCCAGTAAAACAGTCTGCCTTTGAAGGAATCACTCTGGCAATGAAGTGGGAGCAGAATCCAGCAGGCTGTCTTCTGTATCTTGCTGTCCTGTGAACATCTGCCATATGGCTGAGTCTGGAAATTTGTCTTTGTGTCAGAACAAACCTTTCTGCTCAGCATCAGCCCTTCCGATCAGGAGGTAATGACTAACGTGCTAATGTTTGACTCATGCTAAAAACGTTAGGTTTAGCAATAATGTTGCAACATCAAGAGCTGTGATTCATTTTTCAGCTGGCTTCATTTCATGAAAATAAGGTATTAGTTGTTAATTAAAGTAGTAAAGTCAAGACAGCTAATCGTCAGAGGAGTAACTGTACACATGGTAGGTGCCAGTATGAGGTTTTGGTAGCACTATTTAAATTTAAACTAGCTGGCTGTATGTCAATTGTTGGCTTTAGAAATGCATAACTGCATATGAATCCCACAATGAACATATCTTGAGCTACAGCTTACTGTTGGTACATGTGGCACAGTGGCTTAGTGTTTAGCACTGTTACTCGCACCTCCAGGGTTGGGGGTTCGAATCTCACCTCTGCCCTGTGTGTGCGTCGCTTGCATGTTCTCCGGGGGGTTTCTCCCCCAGTCCAAAGGCATGCGCTGTAGGCTGATTGGCATTTCCAAATTGTTTATAGTGTGTGAATGGGTGAGTGTGCGCACAATTGTGCCCTGCGACGGGTTGGCACCCCATCCAGGGTATCCCTCACCTTGTGCCCCGAGTACCCTGGGATAGGCTCCAGGCTCCCCCCTGACCATGTATAGGATAAGCAGTATAGAGGATGGATGGCTGTGTCTGACAAGATTACTAATCTAGCAGTCTTTCTGAGGCACCATCAGGGATAGTCGCGAGTGTAACTGGGTCTTATAATGTAGAGTCATAAAGTCATAGTCTTGCTTAGAGCCGTGCAGTGCTCCATTCCATTTTGTTACAGGCCAAATTCAATAAAGTTTATGTATTATAATAATAATATTATAATAATATTCTCTGACAAGGTCACAGAGGACGAATGCACTCAAGGGACAGGCATCATCAACATAGAGGAGGAAGGAACAGTTGGGCTTAAGTTACGACTGTGCCCATGGCAGAAAAACCTCCACTGTCAGCACAGGGCTCCAGCCTGAAGGCTTCTCATGGCAGCCAACAAGAGAGATCTCTCAGCCACTGCCCCCGCTAGCAGTCCATGGTGAGAGCACAGTGAATACTCATCAAACAGCATCAGTCTGCTGTTTCATCTTCATTCCCAGTGTTCCTCATTTCCCAGACCTTCATGTCTTTCATCCCTATTCAGCCATGGTGTCCTGCTACGATAAGTCACTGCTTCCTCCATGGAGGAATGAGCTGCCAGATGCCAGCTTTGTTTTTGTTTTGCCATCTGTTAATTGCATGAAAATGAATGTAACACCAGGTCTATCCCAATTTTCTGGGTACTGTCCAAGGAGTGTTCTCTACACCTTTAATCAATGTCCTTAGCAACCTTTCACGGCATTAAAAGATCATTTACACAAATGTGGAATGATGTTTAACCTCACTCTCTTCCCTCTCTTAGATGCCAACTTTTTATATGACTCATAGACCACCACCAAGTGTTGCCTGCAACAAATGTCAACTAATATATCAGTGGATGCAGCCAGGACAGAGCAACCATAACAGACAAGCAGCACAGTCATACTGTAAACCAGCTATTTAGCTGAGCTGCGCCAGTAATGAATCTGCAGTGTAAATAAGCAAGTGTTATGCAATGGATCTGCACTAGAACAGCCATTTCTCTTTGTCAGGTGAGCTAGTAACCTCTGCACATAAGAGATTCAGGATATCTAGGTCAGCTATGCCACAGGAAAACCAACTAGCAATATCGAAACAAACGCTTAATCAGCAGGGCATGAGCTATTGTAAGAGCTGGAATTTTCTGTCACCTCCATGGGTAGAAGGAGGACAAACACTTAAGGACACACTGCAGAGGAGACTGCAACTGTTGACAATGCTGTGAGAGGATTCAAAGGACCACAGACAATATAATTCGCTTACAGATTCTTGCCTTGAAAATAAAGTGCTGTGAAAGTTGAGACTTTTTAGCTTGACTGCCTTCCACTCAAACCACTTAAAAGCCTAACATAGCACAAAGAGGTTTCTTGTTAATGTTAAAAACCTTTACAAAAACTGGACTGAATAAAATCTGTTTCCCTAAGAAAGAACATTTAAAATACGCAGCTAAAACATAGCTAGTGCTATTAGCTTCTACTATTACAATTACTACCATATTTGCAGCTTCCTTAAAATATCAGTTTAAATCTACAATATACAAGAGGATGGTTACCAACCAGACTTCACGGCGTTGTTAGATATGGCGCTATAAATTTCCTAATGTCCTAACATATGTGGAAAATTGGCCCATGATCAATTCTCAAATGATGCTCAAAATCCATTTTCTGGATAATTGAGTTCAGAAAAAAGCATTGATGGTGTAAGCCGCGACATCCTTCATGGAAAATTTAAGCAATAAATCAAAGCAAGTTCAGGAAATATTACTTTCAACTGAACATATGGAGTTCATCCCATTCCTTATGTTATAACAAAACTTTAGCTTAGAACAATACGATGAACCCAGTGTAGGCTAACAACCAAAAGAGATGACTGACGTTCATCTGGATCTTCTGCAGCTTATCAGTGTATAATATGGACACATCATGTGGACTTGAGACTGGAGGAATAGTAAAGCATAAAGAAGTGTGGGCCCTGGAGATACAGCAGGAAGGTCCAATCCGTAATCGAAAAAAGAAACGATATTCATTCTGACACACATGTCTCCTGTGTGTGTCCGTTAATTTGAAGCTCTGGGTGATGGAGCACCACTGTGTCCTTGAGCTGCACTAGACTTCCTTCACCTGCAGGCTGAGCCAGCTGTGTATACAGGGGTCCGGATTATGCAGGTGGCCATAAACATTTTTACACCAAAATTACAAAAAATCAACTGGAATGGAAACGGTAAATGGATAGCAGCTAACACATTATTTAAAGTCTGTAGCAACAAATAAAACAAGCTGTAGCCGCTATTTAAAAGGGACATTTGGCATAAAGTCAACAACAAAACAGGCAATGTAGTTTTTCTTGAGTACACTGATTACACTGCTCACGCAGTATGGCTGACATCATTGTATATATTTCTTGGTTCTCAGTAACAGCAAGGACAGCAGGTGATTTAGACCAACACAGCTCCAGTGAGAAAGAGCAGTGAGGTGAAAGTAAGTGAAAACAAAGATTAACACTCCATCAGTGAAGCGGATATCAGACTGAGATGTGCATATCAGACATCTGGCAGAACACTGATGAATGTGGCCAAACACACATCATTTAATAAAAGATGGAGCCACTGATAAGTCGTCACACAGAAAGCTAGGGCACTACACAACAGCTATTGTCTGTGTACCACCCTCGATAGATGGGACTTTGAGGTAAAAGGTCTGTGGCTGTATCGATTTGTCTTTTATTCTTTTCTGAATGTATCCCTCTTACGTACACCACAAGTGTTCTAGGCTGAATTTTATGGCTTGTTCATTAGGGATCTGCATCCAGATTCCTGTAACTCTGCTCCATAGCAATATCTACAGTACAAATGTAATGACGGTAAATTCTAATGTGAACTTTATTCCAAAAAAGCCTTGCTAACCATGTTAATCGGGCAGTGGTAGCTCAGTGGTTAGGACGTTGGGCTACTGATCGGAAGGTCATGAGTTCCTAGGGGTCGGTTCGACGGACTGCTGGGCCCTTGAGCAAGGCCCTTAACCCTCAACTGCTCAGTTGTATAAGTAAGAAAATATGTAAGTCGCTCTGGATAAGGGCGTCTGCCAAATGCCATAAATGTAAATGTAAATCTGTAACTTCTATTGAATGTATTCAATCACACAGTTTTTAAGACTTATGACCGTATTGCTATTTCAACATACAGGATAAATTTGTTGAAATGGACATATACTTACGACGACAGGGAGAATAACAACGGGCCATTATTGCTGAGGTCAGTACTGTCACTGCGGCTCCTAACATCAGTCCTGACATCTTCCACCACAGGTCTTCATCACCCGGATACCGAACTATCATTATAGTTAGCTTTCTATTGTTCTCTTTTCAGTTTTCACCCATCACCACTAGGCTTTATACTGTAGGTCCGACATCTATGCCTAAAGTCACTGTGAAGCAGACAGTGCAAACATGTCTTTTGGTTCGGTTGTGACAGATATTGTTACGTGAATTAGTAGCATAGAATAAACTTTACATAGAGAATTATGTTCTATATTAATCAGACTAATTACATATATATGTAAGCTACCTATAGGGCTAACACCTTTCCTATTGTTTTCCCCCCTACATTCTATGAGTTTATTTCTCAAGCAAATGAAAACATATGGACATACAGTACAAGTCCATCAAAGATGATGTGAAATTTGCGCAAACCACCACGTTCACCAAATTTACACACTGGTGATCTGTTTAAAAAGCCGACATTTAAAAAACCTGCTACGTAACATAAGCTTAGCTTGCTAGGTACTTTTCCCTTCAGTTTATCCAGCTGCACAGGTAACATTAACGCTAAATTAAGAAAAGCAACAAAGCTTTGGAGTTGATTTAGTCATTTGCCATCGCCTAGATCATTACTCGGGCCTTGTGTGAATCATCTGACCCATCACTGAGATATCCTAGTTGTGATCTTAGCTTATCTTGTAAAGCTTTCAGCATCTTTGCGACATACAAATATGATTACTAATGCATTTCGTCAGATAGACAGAGAGAGAAAGAGCATAAGAGACGGATGCAAAGTCTGACAAGATCGCTAAGGTAATTAGTTGATTCAAAGTTGCTGAGCAGTGTTAAGTAAATTCCCAACTCGCAGCAATGAAAACGCTGAGAGCGCACTTTCTTAGACATCAACATGCAGCAAAAAGTTACTAATCTAAAGCTAAAAGTAAAGTTTTTGTGTTTTATTAGAATCCAAGCCTTCCAATGGCAGTCTCAGCTCAGAGAATTCGGTCCACTGTTTTTAACCACACTGGAAAAATGTGCAGATTTTTTTTTTTTTTTACCAGAATGACCATGTTGACTGCTGTTCTTTTTTTTATTATTTAATTAACAAAGTAACATGTATTTGGTATCTAAGACAGTATTTTAGTGTCTACTCATACTGTCTGTTTTTCAGTAATGTCTAGACCACTGTCTTTAAAGACAAGTGCTTGCTGTATCGCGGGATAAAAATGCAGACTGAAGAAGCAGCCAACCACAACATTATGTAAAACAAATAAAATGAAAGACTGATACAATAATAGATGGAATTTAGTCTATTAGATTAACTCGTCACTATGAGAACATGACCGAACTTTGAATACAGCATCCCTCGGTTTATAAAGCCTTGTCTCTTTTATTGCCTTGTGGATTTCCCCTGTATTTTGCTGTGCTCTCAATTATGACTATCTGGATCATTTCTTTTTTTATTCTTACTTGTCATTGTAATAATCCTACTCAGGATTGCACAAAAATAACATACTGCAATTATATTTCTACGCATTGCAATATGCCTTGCAGTAGGCCTATATTAATACAATCTAGTAAAGCTATGATGCGTCACAGATAAGGATCAGCTTATTATAAACACACCCACTGAAAACTTACCTGGAAACTGTCAGATGCTCACCGAGCACAATAAAAAGTTTTTTTTTAGTTAGCAGGCTTTTTTTTCACATTGCACTTTTGAAATAGCAGTATTGGAGATGATATATTGTGCAGCCCTAATCCTAATGCTGCCACACCGAGCTGCTCAATGATTTCTAAGTGTAACATTAAATTTAATATGATCTTCAGATTTCAAATTTTAACATGACTCAAGGCGATATTACTCAGCACACTCATAATCACATTTTTAAATAGGTCAGGAATTCAAGTACCAAAAAAAAAAAAGCCATACAATCTTTAAGCAATGAGTCAAGACCTAGTTTCTCCAAAGCTTCATATAGTTAAGAGCATTTTAACTGGTTATTGGAATAACAAATTTTAATCAACTTTTAAAAATTAAAAATTGAATGTGACCACGCATGGAGAACACTCAAGTTTATTTTGGTTTAGTAATAATTCAGTAGGAGGATATGTGATAGATTTCATATGGTTCAATCTATTATTTAGATTTTGACGTTACATTTTATTTTGAAACTATGAGAGAGAGAGAGAGAGAGAGAGAGAGAGAGAGAATAATCAAATTGGATATCAGTTAGGTTGTCTCCATAGGAACACTGTCCCTAAGGAGCCCATCTAAATCTTTTAGCTGCTGCTACTTCTCCCCACACACTGCATAATATTAGCGTATAGAAATAAAGCCTATGACAAAAAAACCTGCACAAACATGGCTGTAGACCATGTACATATAGCAATATATATACTGTAATCATTAAGTGTTGAGGATGCAGAAGATAGGGATAGGTGGAGAGTGATGATTCGCTGTGG
>CM074967.1:13488116-13586265 GCA_037577455.1 Pangasius macronema | reverse complement strand
GATGTACTCGTTCCTAATCCTGTCCAACCTCGTCACTCCCAAAGAGAACCTCAACAAATATTATTACAAATACCAAATATAATCAAATGGCAAATGGCAGTATTTGTCAAACCATTACTTTTTTTTCATTTTGGACACAATGCTGATATGAAAGCTCTACGGATTTGCTATAGAATAGAACAGTTATATAGAAAAGGTCGTTCAAAATCCAATACTTTCTCAGATGATGTTGTACAATTTATTAAAGTAAGATGTTACAAGTTATGAAAGTCACGACGTAAATTTATTTGATCGTGATTCCTGACATTATATTTTTGCCCACAGGCAAGTCAAATTGCACATGCTAATTTGAGGCAGATGTACACAGTTACTCCAGAGGCAAGGGCACGGGTAAAGAAAACACATTTCACGCCCTCAGCTTGTGGAAAAGGCAGGCTCAGTGAGAGAGACTGGAGCATAATGTTGTTTTTTTATCTTGTTAATGAAGATGGGCAGAGAATATTACACAACAACGGGTATATGCTGAGGATACAGATGTTAAACATGAAGCAAAACACTCAAATTATGAACTGTTTTTGTTGTTTAATGGTACGTGCACATGTTGCTCCCTGCATATTTACTAGCCCCTGGAGGAACATTATTTAATTATAACTGCTATAACAGACATTTTGAGTGTGTTAAGAAACTTATGAAGAGTTTCGTATGCATAAAAAGTGGTCATGAAACTCTAACAATTTTGGATGTTCAGGGTCTCAAAACAATCAGATTTTTATGCTATGATGATTAGCGTAAAGTTGTTTACAATTTATTACCACGCGCTCACACCTCCGAGGCTGACAGCATTTAAACAGACTCTTTGAAAAGCTTTTTGTTGTACGGTCACAAACTTAACCTTTGTCCAAAAGATGTACAGAGTGACAGAAACCACAAAATGAGAAGACACTAAGAGAAACTCTAGAAAGAAAGGGATTTCACTTCCAGCAGAGATCAGACACGCACAGACATTAGGTATTTTTTTTTTTTAATCTTATCTTAACACATACTTTTTTAGCTTAGCCTTTATTCGACCGCTGAATTAATTTTGTGCCTGATTTATTTTAATTGAGTTGTTGACATGTTGACATGTATGCTTATTTCTTATGATTTGTATTTATACGTGATTGTGTTTTTATGTAAAGCACCTTGAGAAGCTACTTTTAAAGGTGCTACACAAAATAAAGATTATTATTATTATTATTATTATTATTATTATTATTGTCTTAACTCACAGGCGGAACTGGGAACAAATAGCACATGAAAAAACTTAATTTATATATCGCTTTCTATCCCCACTTTTCATGTAACATCCTTCACTCAGTTCTTCTTGCAAATCACCCACATCATGTCCACTAACTGCGCATGCAATTTATCTGATTGCACATGCAAATTACTACTTGTTATCTGGGATTTTAGCAAATCAAGGCCCAAGAGGATTACATAGGTACACCATTACCAGCTACGGCAAATTCTAAATCAGCCGTACACTTGATAGAGTGAGTGATGATAGAGTGATAGATGCTATAATAAATGAAGTGTTAACAATGTAAGAGTTGTGTCCAATCAATAAAAAAAGGCACTGACTGATTTTGGTCCACTGTAATTCCTGTTCTTATTACTGAAGATGCACCATGAAGGTGAACGGACGATCTTAACCCGAACACCATAAGTAATCATATTATGGTCACACGATCAAACTTAATGACGTTTACGACGTAGAACACTGCCAAAAAAAGATTTACCTCCTCCTGGCAACAGCTGTGAAATATAAGTGTGAAACTGGACAATACAGGAAGTAATCAGACTTCAGATAGCCCAGCAGATTCGTTTCAAGTGATGTTCAAGGATTCAATACGCACATACAATTCATGAGCAAAGACAAACCCAACACACGATTTTTAATTGGAAATCACAAACTTTAAAAGAAGTAAAATTATATGAGGTGCTCACACTGCAAACGAGTGAAATAAACGATTCTCAGTAGCTGAGCATGAAACAGAGCTGTGAGAGCACGGACGATGGCAGCGTCTGGACTCTTAATTACTTGACCATTGCAGGTGAGACAAACGTGCTCAGATGTAACAAAACTCCGTACATCATTCTACCTCAGTCCATTAAAGTCCATTAAAGCTTCTTTGTTTTGCTAAAAAGAAATTGTAGGAAAAAATGCCGCTTTTTAATTGCATCTGAAAAGGCATGTGTGTTTCTGACAATGTTTCTTCCAGCCAAATGTGAGCCACACCTAATAACCAAGGTCAACTGATTAAAAAAGTGGACTCGGATGTAGCTCCTTTTTGACTGGAATGAAAAGCTGTAGCGACACTAGCCCTTTGTGGAGAGGATTGAACACCCTAACTCTGAGACATGACGTTCTTCGTGACGTCGCTCAGTAGGTCCTTTCGGTTTTTATTATTAAGTTTCACTCTCCACAGTTCAGCATAAAACCGTCTGAGGAAGATCTGAAAGATTTTCAGACTTCTGGGTCTAACATCACTAGCCACTTTATTACACACCTTCCTTCTTGATACCCAGTATAGATGACTAGCTCATCTTTTCTTATTCACAACTTTTGCCAACTGTCCTCCAGCCCATTATTACTGATCCCTTTCTGACCACTGGGCCAAACTGGCTTGATATTTTCAGTTGGTAGATTATTCAGAGGTGATTCAGCATTGCTGCTCTGCCTTATACACTCATACCAGTGCCAAACACACACACACACATACACATACACATACACACACACCACCATGTCACTAGCATGTCCCTGTCATGGCTTTACTGAGAATGGTCCACCATCAAATAATATTTGGCTAGCGGTGGTCTTATGGATCCTTTCCACTGATGTTAGTAGTAGTCTCCTTCACAACAAAACATTAAACCTTCTGAGATGACTCAAAGATGAGTGAGGAATGTATCCACAGCCTTTTGATGTACAAAAGGAGCTTTGCACTAATTTAAAAATTACAAGTCATCACAGAATACGCTGTTCTTCAGTTCCTCAGTTTTCATCTGGCGCCTCATTTGAGTATAACTATGAAAAAAAATCCTTTTTGAAGTTCTAGCTCCCAGTCTATTTTAAAATTGTAAGATATGGGATGTTTTTCCCCATCCAGTGTAGACTTTGATCTGACTCAGAACTCACCCTACCAAAACTAATGATGCAGAGACCTGACACATATGATATAACAAGATACACACAGACATTCCTGAAATTCAGATTTTCCACCTTTTCCATGGGGAAAGACTGCTGTCTCAGATTTGTATAATGACCTAAACCATAAATCCTTATTCAAACCAGTGGAGGAATACCAGTATGCAGTTCTGGGCCAAGAGCCAAGTGTCATTACATCTACGAACAATCATTTGAGATTCTCACACTTGTAACATGTTTCTATTACAAGCTAATCAAACCGCAACTAAGGCTAATTTCATTGGATGCATAAATACGTCATTTAAGTTAGGCTAGTGCAAGATGATCACAATTGTTTGGCCCTGACAGAGGAATCATTCTCTGTGAAGACTAACACCTCCATTTCACAGGATACGTAAACCCAAAGGTAATGTACATGTCTTTCTCACACACTTTCACAAGTTTTACACACTGACCCTCAGATGACTGCTCTACATCACAGAAGCCAAAACCTAGCATGACATGCTCGCTAAAACCTTCAGAGTGCACTTCACAAAGTCACCAGCGGAGTGCAGAACCCCTGTGTGTGTGTGTGTGTGTGTGTGTGTGTGTGTGTGTGTGTGTGTGTGTGTGTGTGTGTGTGTGCGCAGAAACTGTTTTAAACAGTTCTTTATCACATTCCTTCTGGCATGTACATCTGTGTTTAGATCGTTCAACAGCAGAACGAGTGTGAACAGTAACATGCACCCTGAGTGGCGCCGACTAAGGAATGCAGGGTTTAAACCAAGGCAGAGATTTATTATCCCGATATCTAGCAGTTACGAGTTTTGAACACGTCAGCTGCTCAACAATTTACCTAAATTAGGAAGCAAGAGCCCAGCCAGTCGCACAAACACATGGACATGCTGGACGAAAAACAAACACCAGTGTGTAAATATATACAGCAAATGCAGCAGGGGTTCCACACGGCCTCTCACCAATCTGTGTGGTCCCACACTGCTTTCCTGTGTCCCCCCTCCACTCAACACCCTGTCCTCTTAAATCAGACTGTCTCTGTGTGTCCAGAATAGCTGTAATATTTCATTGGAACCTTTATATAAGATCTCTATATTGGGATCTCTGCGAAATGAATGTGTTTCTTCTCCAGCATGGGCAGCTGACATAGACTCCCATCACACTAGCCCAGTCGAGCAAAACTGCTATTTCTACTTTAATTATTTCACTTTAGTTCAGCTTCCCATAATCAAGCGCATAAATTCAATAAGCTGTATATACCACGTAAAAAATATACCAAACAATATACATATATGATTAAAGAATCCATTAAAGAATAGAAGTGTTAGCTGAGCCTGTATCAGAGAGAGAGAGAGAGAGAGAGAGAGAGAGAGAGAGAGAGAGAGAGAAAAGCTTCTTAATTTAAACACAGATATTTAATGCTACATTGTCTGCAAACGGAGCACAAGTCCCAACTTGCAGTTTCCTAGTTTGGACAAAATTTCGTCTTTAATCGTCAGTACGTGACAAAGAGTGTGTGTCCTTATACTTTAGGGCCCACCAAGTGGCAGCCATCCCTGTATATTTTATCCCATTTCATTTTTTTTATAGAGTTATTATTTATAGAGATCAAGGTCAAAGGCATGAGGGAAGAGGGAGAGTAAACAGCAGCAAGAAAGAAACAATTAGGAAAGAGAGAACCTAGCTGATGTAGTAAAACTTCCTTCTTCCGTGGTAATTATTTGATGTTAATAACCTTATGAGTTTTGCTGCTTGCTAGTTTCATATAAGAACATACGACACTGAACTAACTCCTCTCTACCAGGGTTTTAGCTTGATAGTAGTCTTAGACCTTGACCACAAACGGATCATAGTCCTAAACAAAAACTACCTCTGAAATTTTGTGAAGACATGTAGCGAGACCTATTCCCGTAGAACCAAATGCTGTAAATGTAAGTGTTAGCTCTTAGACACAAACGCGCTTCTCTTACTAGCATCTTGCAGCATCCTCACTAGTTGCCACTAAACGTACTTTTGTCATCTTGCAGAAATTCAACACCCACCACCATCACCACCACCCTCCATTTTCTCCCCAGTTTGTTTACCGGCTAATGTACAGTTTATGCCACTACAAACAATTTTTTTACTCCAATAGATCACATTGAGTTCATTATACAGTATAATGCTCACTCCTATTATTCGACAGCTTATAAAATAGCACCTGATCCAGCGCATCCTATTATTCTGCGTTTTATTTTTGTTAATATTGTGTGCTGAGAGCTAATTGTGTGCCACAAATACTAAATCAAGGATGTATGCTCTTTCTTTTTTTTTTTTTGCTAGTTTGATCAGATTAATAAAATAATGATTAATAAAATAATGACGATGTTTTTGTTCATTTGATTAACTCTTCTATAAAGAAAATATGGCCACAGTTTAAGCTGACCAATCACTCATCTTCTACACTTACAACTCACTTTAACAAAGAGTTGTTCATAACTTTAGGATCCATAAAAATAAACCGGTCCTCAAGACATGCAACAGCTCCAATTAAGATATAGATTGTGCAGATCCTAAAAGAAAAAGAAAGTGTTCAGGTAACCATAGTGTAACCATACAACATAATTCACTATTAATAGCTCTGAGAGAATGACCCAGATCTGCTACTAATGAGGTACAGCACAGGTCCCTAGACACCAGAATAAAAGAATGTATATATTGTAAGATGTTTCTATATAGTTTATCTTAGCCACAGACCTTTTCCGTTCCGTTTGACTCTACATCCAATGAAAAACAACTGTAGAAAGTTCTCATCTAGGACAGTTTGTTGTGCCGAACCCTACACACCAACCCCCCATTTCCTTTTAACCCTTATTCTGCACCTTATCATAGCCAACTATATGAATAATGAATGATATTGAGTCAGCAGAGCCCATGATAGCAGAGGAGTTATCTTCTGTCTCTTTCTTTTATAGTGTTAGGCATGCCCACACAAGGCTGTTGCTTGGCAACCAGGTAATTCCTAGTAAGTACCATTCTTCAGAGAAATCCCCTCATCCTATAATTCACCAAAAACATAGATATGGACAGGTTATGGTCTTCTCTGGTTATATAAACATGAGGTTTGTACTCCTAATGTCCGCATGTCTTGCTAAACAATCACAACAAACGCCAAACTTCTTTCATGGTTGTCTCGTTACATACTGAAAGAGTAAAATGGCTCTTTATATCCTCTGAGTTGGCTTGTACAGGGCACTACAGTGTGAGCATTTTGCTTTTTTTAATGTGAGAATTGGTCTTTTGAAGCACATGTACAAGACCTTAACATGAAAATGAACTTGATATTACTTATTGATATTAAATTTATATTGATTAAAAAGCCTTGACATGACAGTCCACTCTCTTCTCCACCTGTCTGCCTCGACATCGAGGAGGTTAGGTCAGGATTCCCTGCTCAGCACAGCTTTTCACACAGCAGCTGACTAAGGTCTGGTTTATACCTGATGCATGACTACGCATACAGATGCGGCGGAAATGCTCCCACATTGCTCACATAGTCACCTGCATATCTCGTGTACATGTGTAGGATTAAAAGCAACATCCAGTAGATGGCATGTCAGTGCCAAAACATTCTTGTTTGTCAGGTTTCCATGGCAACCTGTAAAATGTTTAGCGATTTATAGGCTTGCTAGCAGACAGTGCAACTGCTGTCTGATTCCAGGGTTTGTTTGATGACTTCAATATCACTTGAGATTTTGCTCCCCCTTGAGTTTGATGTAAAACACCACTTTGTTGTTTTAAAGGTTCCTGAAAATGTTGCAGTACTAGCCATGTAGCGCTCAGGGCTTTTGAGGATGTCAATAAGCTGACGTCAATCCTCGATTTTCCATCTCAGGTCTTTCCACATAAACTGATATGTCACTCCACTTACATGGAGGCAAAGCAATTGTCTGTGCTCCTAAGTAAATGTTGAAATCTGCATCCTTCAGATCTATGGTTGCAAACCAATCATATTTGTTCACTGCTCGCATCACATCTGGTATGTATACCATATGGACCAGCAGTTGTTTTAAGAAGACATCTGCATCTCTCAACTAAAATTCCTGTTTTTTTTTATTAGCAACTACGCTAAGATCTCATGGGAGTTTCTGTAAATCATCAGCTTTAGAAGCTTGATCGCAACCTGTTCTGGCATGAAAATGCATTCGTGTTCAGGGCTGCCTCTGTGGCACCAGTGTGGTCCCTTCTGCATCCTGTGTAGCTCCTACAATCCTCAGGAATAAGGTGTGGGTACAGAAAAGAGCCTAAGGGCAGTCTGTTGTGTCTCATATTTTGCTCTTGTCTAAGACAGAAGGAGGCAATCATTTAATTCTTCCGGGGCCTCTGTGCCAAAGACCTGTCCAGGTACCAAATATCTATCTGAGATGTATGCAGCAGGCTTTACGCACAAAGCTTCTTCAGCCTCTACTACTAATGTGACAACTGGGCTCTCTGCTAGAGCCCCTGATCTCAAGCTTAGTGTTTCTACTGTGTGTCATCTGTCATCTGGCAGTATGGCTGCTATTTTTTCAAGATGCAGCTTCAAAATGCTTATAAGAGCTAATCAGTACATTGTGGTGCAGGCAAGCCAATTTGAAATAGATCTTGCACTGGCTGGAGGATCCAAATTTAATTTTGCAAAGGAAGCCTTCACGCCAGTCTGCAGCTCATTGAATTCTGCTGCTGTGCTGTGCTCCAGCTTAACACTCTGATCTACATATAGGCTGCTTTGATGTCAGAGTGGATTTCAAGGTCAGAAAATGAGACAAAGCCCCTAATAGCACATCAGGATCTGTCTCTGTATGCAAGGCAGATGTATGTCACTGTGCTGTTGCATTTCTGCTATCTCTTACATTTGGCCCTTGCCTTCTACCAGGTCCTCTAATCTGTGTTGCAAAACAATAGAGTCAGACACCACTATTCCATCAGAGTCTTCTACCCATTTTTGTTCCTGCCACTGCAAGACATCGAAGCAGCTTAAGTTTTTCTTCCTAGTGGGCTCTGCAGCCATATCTGTGGCTCCCAAAGCTAGAGGAAGTTAATGAATATATAACAGTATTTCCATAACCTGCAAGCCTAGCTTCATGCGTTGCTAATGGCATCACACTGCAGGGCTCTGTAAGCGCATGCCACAGATATTCAGGTCTCAAACAATTTGGTCATTGATCAGGTCCAACTTCAAACAAATCACCAACTTGCCCAGAAATCTACAAAAGGGTGGGAGAGTTGATACAGTTTGATCAGTAATTCACACAAGCTATAACTCTATGCACTATAGACTTTCTAAGGTTTTAAGATTAGTTACTCTGCGTTTGGAGCATCCATGCTGCTACATAACAACTTAAATAATAGGCCACATGTCTTGTTTCAATAAATAAACACTGCCAATTTTGGCAAAATTACTAATAAGTTGAATATTAGAAATACCGTCACCTACGGTGCACCTTGACACACTCTCCCTGAGGTTCAGAATTTAATAACAGCAATAACAAGATCTCGCTCCACAACAGCACAACAAGCGAGAACAGGCAAACAGGCAAATTAGGTTTGATTTGGCTGATTGTGTTTTTTATATCTATACGTTCATTACATCTAAATGATACTTCAAATCATTTTCACGATACACAAAATGCATCTGGGTATGCATCAGGTTTTGCAAAGAGCAAAAGCAAAAAAACAACAAAAGTGTGAAGACTCATTACAAAAACACAAATTCACAAATATTAAGCTGTTTAACAAGGGCGAAGTGGGAAAACTATAAAACATCGAATCACATAAGTTACTTATTACAGCAAATAATAATGGAGTTATAAAAGTAGTGATCATTGACAATACCCACAATACATAGAAAGTGGGTACATCCCACCCTAGTGTACCAGAATTTGGGGATTTCACCTTTCTGGGTCTTTTATAATTTTACATTTATGGGTCTTTATAATTTAAGTCCTTTAACACAAAGTGATTCACCACATAGACCCCTGAAGCCCCGCAGTGTGAGTTGAATATAAGTGGTAACACTGCAGTAACACTGCAAAATATGCAGCCTTTGCAGAGAACCTTCCTCACAAGCTCTACACAAACGCTCCATGCGCATTGCCATGACAACCCCTCACTACGGCTGACAAAGACCTTGCTGTTAGTACCCGTTTTCCAGTGTGGTTTTTATTTATTCATCACTTTAAGCATTCAGTGTCCATAGCAAATGCAAAGCATGCAAGCATGGAGCTTTCCTTCACATGAAGGTCCAGAAGAAACTGGATGTCCCTGTAATAACCGTTAATACTCTAGTACCCGGTCATCGTGTGTGTGTGTGTGTGTGTGTGTGTGTGTGTGTGTGAATGTGGTTTTACAAACAAGGAGACAAGTCTCATTGCACAAACAAGCCTAACCATAGGTACAATCTATCTTATAACTACTAGGTAATGTAACGTTGCACTAATTTGTGCAGAAATGTGAAGAAATCTCTCTAAATCAGAAATGTATTGAAGTTTATCACCACATTGAAAGATGGATTTGAATAAATCTGCTCAGAGACTCTATGCAAAACAGCAATGAAGCAATCATCGCCCTTTATGTTGGGTTTAAGAACAGAAACATGTGATCCAACTACTCATAAATTTAAAATATTTTTCATAATGCATAATGTTCACATCATGGACTTGTAACAGATCGAGTGCACTGTTCCTTTGATGTCAGCGAGAGAAAAAACATCTTTAAAAATTTATCCCCCAGCATGATTCAAGATGAGTCTGGAACCTTGACTCTGAAAGTCCATGGTATATGACTGACAAGAGATGTGCTCTTTTATCATGGAAGAAAGTGAGTGGAAAAAAAAAAACTTTAAAAGCAGCACGACTACAAAAAAGTACAGAAAAGAATAAAGTTGGTGTTGATCAACCAGTTCAGTGTGAATCTGACAACATGTGATTCCAGCTAATTTTAACTGAGAAAAGAGAAACTGCCACTGGAACATTATAACTAGAGATGGCACGATACTACTTTTTCTTTTCAGATACTGATACTGAAACCTTGAGTATCGGTTGATACTGATANATATTTTTCTCCGATATATCTAGCCTTCTTTTTTCCTGGTAGCGAATCAGTTCCATCTCTATTTTTCACCCAAGAAGCTACTAGTTAATAGCCTTCCTCACTTCAGAAACAGAAGTAAACTAGAAAGAAACTCCGATGACGCCACATTGAAAAAGTAACTCGCTCTCTCAGTCTGATCTTAACACCTAATCATCAGCAGAAACGCAGGCATCTGCATGTCATCCAAACGAACACATGCGAGACAACAGCTGAATCAACACAGCGACACGCCATCTAAGAAACACGACCCCTGTCATCTGTTTGAGCTTGCAGCATGGCTGGGTTGTCAGATTTGAGTTTCAGACGCAGAAATATTCTAGTCTCATTTATGTGAAACTCTCTTTAGTATTATGCTTCTAGGAGACCAGGAGAATTTTTTATGCTATGGATTTTCTAACTAAAATATTATTCGCTTTCAACAAACTCTCCAAAGTGTGCTTTAGAGACTAACTCTCTGCAGCTATGAAAGACCCCGCTGCTTTAAACCAGACAGCTTTATGGTCACTATAGAGTAAAAGAATTGTGCAGAAAAATGTTTGGATTCTTGTTAGTCTTATCACACAATAAGTCAACATTCCCATCTCCTCCCATTCCTGCTAGCCCTCATCCCCTTAGGGAGACCTTTTGTGACATCCTGCTTGCAGCACAAATGCCATCCTTTCTGCTCATGCCCCACATAGCTCACAGGGCCAGCTGGATTTGAGGGTCACTGGAAGGGTTTGTCCATGCCAGCCCTAAAAATCAATGGCCACTTAGCTTTTCAGTTATGTGCTTTGCTTCTGGTCTTGTTTATAACCGTCAGTTGAGAATAAATCTGTTTCCCTGAAGTCTATTTCACCACACCTCCACACCTTATGGTACCAAATCAATATCCACTGAGACCCACAGCAGCCTGGAGGTCATGACATATAGGAAATGCTGGTCAGCTAAATGAGTAATAATGTGGGTGTGCAGAGGTATGTTGTTACAGAAGTGCTGTTTTTGAACTGACAGCAAATCAATGGCAACCAACATAAACCAATATAAAAGAGCATCTTAAAATTACTGTGCCTCTGTAATATTAGACTTTATCAGCAAACCAGACAGATTTATCATTATCACCAAATACAGCAAAACATTCAGAAAGGTCTGAAGGGGTTGGTGATTTTATTCTCCAAGAAGCCATGCAGGTTTCTTTGCCGATCAGACTGCCACCTACTGTAGCATGTAATAGTTGTTATTCAAGAGATCTCTGCCAGGGGGGTCAAATCCCTTCCCTGAAGGCGGCACTTCATGAAATCCAAAGCACCACTGACTACAGATTGGAACACCATATCCTATAACTGTCATTGAAATACACCCGGAGAGCCTCTTCTGAGATTTCTGAGCTGTATAAAAATTCACAGTCACAGTTTGACCCATAGGGTATTTCTGTCTATGATCGTCCTGCATTTGCATTTCATATCAAAATTTTCATTTGCTCTCATGTATACAGACTGTCCTTTGAAGCCTCTGTGACTGCCACCAATGTCGTTATCACACCCTCACATCTAAAGTCATTAAAATGCCATCAAGAGGGCTGCAGGAAAGACACTGGATATTTGCACAGGCCTTGTTAGTTAAGTGTTTTCTCACAGAAATCATTTAAAAAATAGCTAACATTATTGGTTTTATCTTTACAAAAGGCTACAACCATGAAATTGCTCAACTGATCTACCCATAGCTTTTAATTATAAACAGAACTATGCGATTCCTACACCTTAATAACCAAACCAGGAGTTTGATTTTGCACACTGCGCAGAAAACCAGAGATCCAGAACCATAGGGTATGGTTTGTTTAGATTCCTAAAAATGAGACCAGTGCACATTTGTTCCTCTGTGGTGTGCCCTGTGTGAGCGCTCAGAAGTGCGCGCCTGCTGAGATTTCACAGACTGCTCGCTCATGGCGCCTGAGTGCATTCTGCCAGAGCACACTCTTTGTTTCTGTGACCATGCTCAGCCCAGAACGCAAGATCTCTCCCACTGCCAGATCAACCCATCTATTCTCCAAACACATGCTCTCCATGTCATGACCACAACTTACAGCAAGCAGCAGACAAGATGCATCCTACTGTTCAATAAATCTAATTTTGTGCCAGTGGAATGACATCATTGCTAGAAAGGGAAACAGAAGAATGATACTTGGCCACAGTTTTGCCGTCTCTAACCCACTGGTCACATTTTTGTTGTATTTTGGAGGTAAAGTCACAAAAATATAACCGACCAAACATGCTCCATTATCCAAAAATCTGAGACGATTTTTTAGAAGTAGCAAAGCAGGTATAAAATGACTTGACACAGGCCAGGCAGCATGCCTGTACTCAACAAGCAGAATGCTGTCATTGTGGGCCAAGAGGAAGTCTCCACAGGGTCACAGAGCTTGCACCATAACACCACCCGTACACACGATTCATAACCGCCATCTGTACACATATAGCCCACACTCTATTTACACACAGAATGCATCTCCACAAAAAACTCATCTCTAGAGGGAATGCACTATCCATATTTGTTTACTCTACCACAGCATATACTGTGATCAGTAAATAATAATACATGATTCTCAGGGACAAACCTCATCTCACAGTACAAACACATATGTATAATTAACGACGTCCCTGCCGGCATTCTTTGAAATATGCTTTCACATGCATCATCATTATAACACATGCATAATTCCAGCTCGGTCACTGATATGTAACATGCCAAAACATAAATCATTTAGCATCAATTATAGTAAGTGTTATGGTCTATTAACACCACAGGAGAGTTTATGGATGACTGATATTAACATTTGGATGACATATTTTCTCACATGACTGATATATATAATTATATATTATTACAAATATCAGATATAACAGTATGTAAATACTACAATATGACAAATATCAGATATAATGGTCTGACTAAATTGTTTATTCCACATAGAGGCTCTTGAATTCAGCCTCAGAGGCAAAAAGTCACACTAATAGCATGTCTTATTTGGCAAAAATTATTTCCATATAAGGTGCCAAAATGAAATTTCCAGATCTGAGAGCAATGGAGAAAATGGAGAATATGAGTGATCCCTCTCTGCTGAATAATATTGGGCTGTGTAATTGCACTGGATCATTTTCTGTTTTCAAAATTCAGTGTTGTCTTTTATTATTGATGGAGGCTGAAAAATTAGTAGTCATACATATTTTTCTTCCTAATGTAACCAGCTCCAATATTAGTAGAATGATGCAATACATGTAACACACATTAACAGAGAGGCATCTTCCTGAGTGCTCCTCAAAACAATGATTCTGTGTTCACACAAAGCTCTAAAGGACGATAGCACTGACTGAACAGCAAATTGAAATGATCAAAAACAGCATTCATGTGTATGCAGCGAATTATAAATAACTCAAGACAAAAGACTACTGGGGGGAAAAAAATCTCTCTCAAAAAAAAAAAAATAAATAAAAAATCCTCTGAGCGCTACAGCTCCTGCTAGTGTTCCACATGGTGTTGTCTATGCCCTCAGTAGATAATGAGAGCAGCAGTAAATTCATTAGAGATAGGTGCATAAATCACCCCTGTAATTGCACTGCTCAAAGCTGTCACTCAGCATATTGTGTCAGCTGTACTGCAATCATGTGGGAATGGATATGTCTTCCTTCTGAATAGAGAAATTAAACAAAGCTATAAAATGGGGGAGTTTACAGGACATGGAGAGGAGACCGGCAAATCCCAGTGCTCGTCTAATTACCAAAACAATAATTCACGAATGCAGATTACGAGATGTGTTTAAGGGATAAAAGTGTTTACTTTCAGATCATAAAGCACAAAGAGGAAAAAACATGCGTTGTGGCTCACTTCCCGTTTTCCCTACAGATAATTAAGCTAGCCTATTTATAAAGCCAGCCACTTAATTGCAACATTGCCAAGAGGGTAATCTGAGGGAAATAAATCTCACTGTGAGCGAAAACATCAGACCTTATCTGTTGAAGTTTCCTGGTGAAACACACCCAAAAACTATAATGAGCAAATGCTGGCATCAGTTCCCTGTCCTTACAACCTTGAAAGAAATACTGTCAGTGAGGTCAAAGATATTTCAACAAAAAAAAACAGTAAAAATCCAAAGTGTTGAGTCCTTTAGTATGTATAGCACACTATAGGCTGGGATTTGGGAATGCTCTTCTAATCCCAGAATATATGGAATCTCAGAATAGCATAATCAAGCCATAAGATGCGTCACTTAAAGTGCAAAAAAACAAAAAAGCTTTATAAATGGCAACCTTCCACACAAAGTACAGTAGATTTTATGGACAGTGATGATTTCATGTAAATGGAGTGGAAGTTGAGAGACAAATGACTGACCACTATAGCATGTTCAGCATTAAAGAATGTTAAGTTTAAAACGATTTTCCTGCAGGAAAAAAAAAAAACTAAAGGATATGGGTTACAAACCACCCGGAGGCACCAGCTCCGCGGCCGCGTGGTCTGTTTGACGCAGAAAAAGACGACAGGCGCGAGCGCAGGGTACGGCTGCTGCTCCTGCTCCTCAGACGCACCATCCGGAGCAGGGGCATCACCACCACCATCAGCCGAGCCCCGAGTTTCAGAGCTGTTCGAGCCTTCAGAGCCATCCGGGCCCCATGTGCTGCCTTTCTCCTCATCCTCAGCAGCTTGGCCATGACCGTGCGCCCGGTACAAGGCCGCCACCGGAACTCTCACCTCGCCACTCTCCAGGTATTGAAAGCGCTCTCTCCCTTCGCCATCGGTCATGATGGAGCGTCTGCCAGAGATGTCCTTAAAAAAATGTCCAACATCATCAGGTTGGCAGCACTTGTACAACAAAATCCTACACAGTGTTTACGCAAGTCCACTTTTTTCTTTATTCAACGCTGCAGGTTTTGCAATGGCTTCAAAAAACAACGCGCAAAAATGTCGCTCAGTTCAAGACTGCGCGCTTTAGACGCCACTTTTACTTTATATCTGATCCTGGAGCCTGACGTGGCTCAGGTATTCGTAACTAAGTGGGAATTTAGAGGACGTGCAGAATTGTTTCAGGCGAATGGAAATAATGCGCAAAGACGCGTCGGAGAAAAGAACAGCAGTCTAGAGCCTGCAGAGGAGAAGCGCGCAGACGTGTAGGCAGCACACACACACACACACACATATTTCAAACTTCTAAACCGAGGTTTTTGGAGTTGAAATAAAAGTAACTCACCTTATAGATAAGGAATCGGACGTTCCCATAAGCATCTCCTTCACTCTTCACTTTCAGTGTAACGCACGCGAATCCTTTCTGGAAGAGCTCCCTTTCTCTTTGCAGTCCATTTGCTTTTCTTTTTTTTTTTTTTTCTTAAATGCTTTTCTTTTTTCCCCCTTAGGCTACCGCCAAAGACGCACTGGTCCAAACTAGCCTGTGTTTATCCTGTAAATGATAAACGTCTGGTAAGCAGTCGTATACGTGACTCTACAGAGCATGTACACGTTGAACGCCGCGAACAGGTTTACGTGCGTGTGTGCTGCTCGGGATCCTCGCGCGCTCTGACGCGCCAAACTTCTGCTGTACCGGCAGCGCGGTCACGTGACTGCCGCCTCCGTGGCACGAGCTCAGCAGCGCTTCAAACCCGTTCACATTTACACTTCTGATCGCCGTTCAGTCGCTACGGTTCTTATTATAACATTATGTTTTATTATAACCTTATCCTTATGTGGACAATGTCGAGCACTTTGTCCTAGAGGCTAACATGGACATGTTATAACTTATAAAAGGGTCGTTTATGTGAATATTTTGGGACTAAATGCGAAAACAATAGGTACATACACTGTATGGGCACTATGTGAACACCTGACCATCACACCCATATGTGCTGTCCAAAACCAGGGACATTAACACAGAGTTGATCCCGCTTTGCTGGTATAATAATATCCATTCTTCTGTGAAGTCTTTTGACTAGATTGTGGAGCGTGGCTTTGGGGATTTGAGTTGATTCAGCTACAAGAGCATTAGTGAGGTCAGGCACTGATGTTAAGTGAGAAGGCTTGGTGTACAGTCAGTGTTCCAGTTCAGCCTCAGTCCCAAAGGTGTTCAGTGGGGTTGAGGTGAGTTCATTCATGTTCTTCCACTCCAACCTTCTCAAACCATGTCTTCATGGAGCTCGCTTTATGAACAGGTTTGAGTTCCAGCCATCCATCCATAATGGAGCGTAAAGGTAATGAAAAACAATCCACTTCCAGGGGACAATCACATACACACTATGGACAATTTGGAAATGCCAATCAAGGGGGGGAACCAGAGTACCTGCAGGAAACCCCCAGAAGCACAGAGTGCAGGATTTGACAGAAGAGACAGGATTTGAACCCCCAACCCTGGAGGTGCATGGCAACAGTGCTAACCACTAAGCCACCATGGAGTGTAAGCAATAATAAAATACGTCTTCCACTGGAATCAACAGTGTTAGACTAGCCAAGCATCTTCCCAGGGCAGTTAGAAATGTGCTTCTTCTGGGAGAAGATCATGGTATTAACTGATCTTCACAGAGGGTTACCTGAAATTCACAGAGCCTATGTGGAGCATAAAGGTAATGAAACACAGAAAGGGCAGATGGATGCCATTGTTGGGTCAAAGCCCTGAAAGTTGGCACACACCTTTATCCTAGTTAATCAATACACCAAAAAGGAAATTCTCCAGCTCACTGGTTGAGGAACAGACTGTCAAACCTGACATTTTTGATCAGAATGACTGTAGAACTGTAGTATAAGAACAAATGACTAATGATTATGGCCAGCTAACTTGACTTCTGTGCATTATCTTCTAACAGGAGAGAGAAGAGATCAGGACCACTCCTGGCTGCTCAGCAGGTGTGGACGTCTTGAAAAACTGTGGTCCTAATGACTGAGGGTCTCTGAATACTTCTAAAGTATACAACAGCTCTGCTGTTGTGAATGAGTGACTTCGAGGTTTGCACTGTACATCAGACGCATGCAAGCACCACTAACAGCGTAGCATTAAGCCTGAGCATGTACCAAGTCCCTAGGGCCCTCTTATCTTCTCTCTACAGGACTGAAGGTATAAAATAAGCTAACAAACTATTTGAGTCTCAAGAGAATTTCTAAACTCATACTGATAGGTATCATGATATGTGGTGGCCTGGTTAAACAAAAGGATGACATAACTGAAGTATCTCCTTAACTCAGTAGTTGCATTTGAATGGCTCAAATAATAATATAACAATAATAATAATAATAATAATCAGAAGAAGAAGAAGAAGAAGAAGAAGAAGAAGAAGCAGAAGATGCTTCTGAAGGAAATCTTGGTGGGACATGTAACCAGCAAAAAATATATCATACAGCAAAGCTTTATGAAACCCAAGAGGATGTCAAACACCCAGCTTAATCTATACATTTCTTTTTTATAGTTTAGCCACATATTGTCAAATATGTTCTAAGAAGCAGCTGTACATGAAGACAGAAAGCTGACTTACTTTAATGGCTTTTGCTCACCTCAACGGCTTCTGAAAGGAGTGTGCATATGCTGATTTATGACAAAGAGACTACTTTAGACGTCTACATGTAGAGTATGAAACACAGTCAAAGAACAAGAACAACTGTAAGCTTATCATTCAGTCTTCACTTTCAAATAAAACCTCTTTCATGTGGTACACTGGTGTGTGAGTTTTAAATGTGTGTTGTCATCCAAAGCAACACACTGCTATAAGGGGGATAGATAAAGAACATGGGAAGTCTACATCCAGCTGAGATAACAGCCTTTTCTTATTGAAGCATGGCTGTACAGCCTGCCGCTTCTCACACCTGTATATCTGACTGCTGATGGGTTGAGATACTGCTAAAAGCATATTTCTGAGGCCTGCTTGAATACACAAGAGCACATAAAGCATAGAAACTATGTAGTCCTGAAGAATTGACTAGACTTCCCTGAAATTTTTCTCCCAGTAGCCATTTGGGTTAAACATTGTTTTCTTCACAATAAATAAAAAACTCTGATAGGTAACCCATTACATACATTATCCACAGCTTTAACATTAAACACACAATGCCATGATTGGTATGAAAGTTCAGTTGCCTTAAAGGGACAAAAACAGACTGCTAATAAGAGCAGGCTTCAAAGAAATCTTAATAAATGGAGCAAAGCTGTTTCTCAAAAAAAGCTTTCCCAAATGGAAAGACTAGTAAGCAAAATTACGGACACTGACAGGGATCCTCCCCTTCCTCCTGCTGAGCCACACTACCACTTAGTTATGTGTAGATATAATTAAAATGGCCACTTAATCCACAACAGGCCAAATGTCCACTGCTCCTCACTTGCCAAAATGTTTTGGCATTGCTTAATGAAATGAATATAACTGTAAACCTGTCTGGATTGTTCTGGATTGTTACACTGTGTCTGTTTAAATGAATATGGTATTTTCATTCATTCATTCTGTACTTTATCCTGGTCAGGGTCACAATGGGCCCAGCAACTGGAGAACCTGATGGAAACCCACACATGGGGAGAACCTGAGCTCAGGATCGAACCAAAGACTCTGGATCTGTGAGACACCAACCCATATGCCATTTTCTTTCATAACACAGGATTTTTTTTTACAACTTTTGTCTAAAATACAGAAGGTCCAACTCTCACTTTTAATGACTTTTAATCATCCCTGCAGTGCATTAATTATTTTGACAAAAATCATCTGCCCCTTGACTGTTGCCGCCATACAATCCTTTCTTATTTGCTGAATTTTGGATGTGCAAAGGCTAAATGTTTCACACCACAGACATTTTTATATACCTTGTAAAGCATATCTGAGAAATTCTGGCATTGGGAAAACAACAATGAATCTCTCCACAGGGCACTGTAAAAGCTGTTAACAGATGATAAGCAGTAGAAAAGCTGTATGATACACCGACTGTCTAGTCCACCTATGACAGAACTACATTAAAAACTGCCACCTGGAGACTCAAATCCATAATTTCATAGTGGTCAGAAGCTCTGCTTGCATGTTTGTGGCCTTCCAATGACACAATCGCAGATCTGTAGCAGGAGAGGGTCAAACACAATTCATTCTTGTCAAATGTCAGGTCTAGGAATGATTACACATCCAGTGGTAGTGTCTGGGGACTCACATTTAACTCAGCCATATTTTTAAATGTGCATTTTAAGTAGATTAAATAGGTATGGATAACTGTATATCAGTATCTGAAAGTGAGATAGAGGATGGTCCATTTGTTGGCCGGAGCTCTCTACTTTGAGTATCAGGACTCCAATCATAGTACACGACACTCTTAGAAAAAGAAATCTTCAAGGGTTCGTTAGAAATGTAAGAGTTCCTAGCTTCCCAAAAACTACCTATCTAGAGCCCTCTCAGATATGGTGACATTTACCGGTAAGACTCTTCACAAAAACAAGGTTTAACACTTTTCCCCAAGAGTGCTCACTCCAGGGGAACCCTTACAGGTTCTGCGTAAAACTCTAGAGTGCTTCCATATTAGAGGCAAACTTAAACTTCTCCTAAATATGTCACCAAGGTTATGGCTCTATGATAAAATTATAATAGAATCAATTCTTGGATTGAAATAGCCCAAGCTTAAAATGATCTGTTTTAATTTATTATTATATTCTTAAGAATGTTGCCACAAAATTTTAAACCACCTTTGATTTAGTTTCTCATTTCATTTATTCTATCTGTATTCTGCCTGACTTTTCTTCAGTAAAGAAATTATAATAGAAAAGCACTAGCAAAAATAATAATAATGACAACTTAAATTGGGGGTCATGGTGTATTAGTGGTTAGCATGTTTTCCTTGAATCTTCATGGTTGGGGCTTGATTCCCACCTCCGCCCTGTGTGTGTGGAGTTTGCATGTTCTCCCTGTGCTTTGGGGGTTTCCTCTGGGTACTCTGGTTTCCTCCTGCAGTCCAAAGTCATGTGTTATTGGCTGATTGGCCTCTCTAAACTGTCTGTAGTGTGTGAATGGGTGTGCGATTGTGCCCTACAGTGGGTTGGTACCCTGTCCCTGTTCTCAGTATATCAGTTATGCAGATATGTGGAAGTGGAAGTAAAGACAAAAAATGAAGGAAAACAGCATAAATTATGTATAAATAAAACCACAGTTATAGTTTTGTTACAGAAACACAAGAAGGTTTCTCGCAAAATGGCCATCCTAGAAAATAAACCCCAGCAAACTCCATAAATGGACTTTCTAAATAGTGGAACTGTTTCTTTGAATTCTGTTCAAACTGTTCCTCTTGAGTTCTGTGAGCTTCGGCATTGAATCTGTGAGGAGGAATCCGTGTCCAAAGGGATCCGCTTATAAGTGCAGACTGTAAAATGAGCGATGTGAGCAACAGAACAAAAAGACTTCACTTTATGATAACACAGTTAAGCTGCAAGGGGGCATATGAGTCAATCACATCATTACCCTCTGTATATCACTCTCACTGGCTCACATTATTATCACACATCAAATAGATTACTGCCCAGGAGATCTCTTTATGGACTTCCATATAAAAAGTGCACTGAGAAAAGGATTTGTTGGTTTAAATTTAACCCTTTAAATGCCCAGGAGCATTTAGTTACTGAATAATTCACAGTAGTTACTGAGATATAGGTTTTAAGACCATTAACTGATAATAACCCCAGAGGTTAAGTGATTAAAGCAAGTATTCTGTTTGCCTTATGCTTACATAGATCGTAAGTTAACACAATGTAAAATACAGATGATCTGAACACCGTTGAGTTCAATAGTCTTGAAAAAGTGTCAGTGATCTTCTGAACAGTAATCTCACTAAGAGCAATCAGTCATTTAACCTCAGTACCGTGTAGGTTATGATTAATGTGTGTAGAAACAGTTTTATTAAGCGTCACTAATATGTTCATTAGCATTGTGCACAAAAGTCAGAGTAAATTCATAGTCTAACAACAGTGCTTGCTAAAAAAAAAAAAAAAAAAAAAGTCACTCCAGGTACCGAGGAAGCATTAAGCCTGATCAGCAGCCTCCCTGTACCTGCTGGGAGTGAGTAAGGGCTGTTTGACAGCTTTTATTTGTCCATGGCGTGCATGACTGAGAAGGACTGCATGGCCTTCACTTTACCCAGTTTATGAAAAGGTTCAATGTGATGAAGAGAAGCAGCGATTTATGCTGCGGATTCAGATTACAAATTAAACACAATCAGTCTTCCCAGTGCATAAGCCCAATCTGTAGAGCTGAACAGACTGCCAGATTACTGACAATAATGCCAGCTGGTTTGATTTGAAATCGCAAATGCAGCTATGGAAAAGTTGTTACTGCAGATTCACATAACGACTGAACCGGATGCAATTAACTAAAGCAACGTATTCGTATATGTCTCCATCACAGACTCGAGTAAGCAGCTCCCGCTATGCCAGGGGTAAACAAATCCAGTGGTGTTTATGTTAGTTCTTCCCCCCAGTTTCCCTGCTGATAGGGAGATTCACATCCACTGGACAAACAGTGATCTGTGAAGGCCTGTCAGGGACCTGACTGGGATGTGTAGCTCCAGGTGAATAGTGAACACATGACAATGCCATCCAATTTGCTCAACACTGAGTTCGTGACATAAATCTAGCACATCATCACATTAGCAGCTCGAGAATATAACTCACGCAGAGTGATGCAACAACACAGCAATAGCATAATGATGGCATATAGTTCTTGCGACATGATTGGGCGTTGACTCATGAGATGGTTGGTGTATGAACCTGGCAGAGAAGGAAGCAAACAAACAAGTGCCAAGATTCTTCTGAGCACAGTTATAAAAAAAAAAAAAAAAAAAAAAAAAGCTTATCAAAGAGGATTTGGACAGACAGCATGTCTAAATCAGGTTACATTTTCTAACACACAGGCTGCTGGCGAATTATATAAGAGATGCTGCAAAACAGCAGAATAACCAGGTTCAATCCTGAGCTCATTTTACTGTTTCACACGTTCTTTTCGCGTCTGCATAGGTTTCCTCTGGGTTCTCTGGTTTTCTCCTCTCAAAAACCAGCCAGTAGGTGGATTGGCTACTCTAAAGTGTGTGTGTGCATGGTGGCCTGCAATGGAATGGTCCATTCAGGGTGTGTTTCCGCATCAAACCCTGTGTATTTTGGATGAGCTCCAGAGCTACCGTGACTAAAGTTGAATAAACATATACATTTTTGAAATTGAATAGTCAAACCCCCATTTTCATTTTGGGTCCAGTGTCTGGGGTGTCAGAGTGATGACCCCAATCTGTACTTAATGCATCTGCTCTACTGACAGAGCCGGCAGGCATCTGTTGTTTCAGCTGTTGACTGAGTAGATTACTCTAGTCCACTCAAAATGGCCCCATTCGGCATGACAGATGGACCAAGCCTGGCCAATTTGGTCCAGTGGTAAACTCTAAGAAAAGGAGAAATGACTTTGTGTTTCTAATATTGCACAGTAAAAAAGAGCACTGTTTGTGTACTCGCATCTCCGTTAGACTGTCTGAGGGAGGATATAGTGAGCCTATTGTAAGTTTTATTAAACAGTTTTCTAGAACTGTCGGAGGTTGGAGACTTCACAGACAGACTGATGTCCGGCTGGAGAAGAACACGTGCTCATGCACAATGAGAAAGCACGCCTGCCTTCATGTAAACACCACATTCCTCTCAGGCCTGTTTTGGATGGGACCCTTTGTGCTGTTCACCTTTACAGACTGTGACAGCTCTCGGTCCTAGTGCATTGTATCTGTGAAGTGTTTTGACAGGTCTTCACAACAAACACTAACGGCATCAGTCTTAAGTCTCTGGAACACAAATGCCTCTGTTTACATAAGCTCAATTCAGTGTTTTAACAAAGCTAGAATTATCTGCGATCACTTGTTGACACAGGCTGTCACAATGCAGGACATACTGTTTAGGGGAACCTGTTTTTATTACAGCTTTCATGGAGGTGTGGGTCGCTAATCAGTTCCTGACTGACAGCACATTTAAAAGTAAGAAATGTGAGTGGACTTGTGATAAATGGTCTGATGGAGCCTAAATAACTCCTATGATTATAATATATTAATATAATTGCTGTTGTGCATGTATGTGGTTGGTCCTGCATATGCCACCTGTGGTGAATAATATCAGTGGATATAAAAGGCAGGTCTGTAAAGTCTACATAATTTAAGAAGCTGAACATGATTAGCTAAAGTGTTTTATTGCTCTGTCTGCAAGGCGATCATCCATATGCGTTTGACAAAGCGTTTTACTTTGTCTCTAAGGCTCATGTGAAGTACTCTGCTCTCTAATTTGTATTCAGTATTCTGTCTGCATCTTCCCTAAGTTTAGAAAAAATACGTCATGATTCCTGTCACGTCACTTTCTCCATTACGAATCAAAATAGCAAATCAAATATTTACATAACCACATCACACAGTTTCATATCAGGTCCATTTAGTTGCATTTAGGTGAAGTAATCATGGCTAGTGAGTGTGTAGTTTGATGCAGGCGATCTGTGCCTGTAGATGGGGGAGTGTGTGTTGAAAAGGTCTCTAATGTGACTGAGGGCTTAAAGAGCTGTGCAAATTGCAGTTTGTGGTGTGAAAGGTACAATAATACCTAGTCACACTGTCTCTCCTACTGCAAAGCAAAAAAAGAGGGAAGAGAAAGTTGCTAAGCAACCTTTGTCTTTTAAAAACTCTCTTTGGGATAAGTACACATTTATGTATTACAAATAATAATGCCATAATATTCAGTGGTAGAGGTATTGTGCTTTTACGTATGTATATCATTATTTATATTTATTTGGCAAACACTTTAATCAAAAGAGACTTACATTTGAGCTGAACAGTCGCAGTTTAAGACCTTTGCTTGAGGGTCCAAAAGTGGCAGATTGATACAGCTGGGATTTCAGCCCTGATCGGCAGCCCAGAACCTTAAACACTGCGCCACCATTTCACTTTACAGAGGCTTAGAGCTGCTTTAGCCGCCTGTGGTTGAATGTAGTGTGAACAGTCACACATTCAGCTTTTATTTTTAATGTTTCTATTATAAAATCAGTTATTTCACTGGTGTAACAAAGATGTGTTTCCATTCATGTGTTTTTATATGAAAACTGCTAAAGACAAAAATGTCTTATAGAGACATATAATATAATATGGAATACAATTTCCAAACTTATGTTCCAAAAAATGTTTGATTGAAACTTTTTCTTAAAACATATAAAGAATTCTGACTAATTAACAAATTAACAAATAACTAACAGAATCAGGAAAAATATAATCATGTGGCTAATCAGGCCAAGGGGCAAGAATGGACTGTTGAAAGGTCTGATTGTGGTGCACAACATGTGTAAAGTGACGTTGGCCATTCTGTAATGTACCACCCAAAGACTCTTTGTTTGACAACCATCTTTCATGCAATACTGCACCTGAACGTAAGGCAACTGACTCTGATGAATTATCATTTCCAGTGGCAGGATATTGGACAGATATCGGGCAATAGAACTTGTCCAGTATTATTAACTTGTCTATTCACTCTGTGTGCAAATCCAATAAGGAAAATGCCGAAGCAATGTTTGATCAGGGATGTGATTTGTCTCACAGTTAATTTTGGTATTTAAAAAAAAGTGGCCAATAAAATATGATTAATATATTAATTTTTGTTTTTTTTTCATCTAAAGCCAAAGAGAGCTTGTGCAGGAACGTCACTGCCAGTGTTCTTCTACCACTTGCAAGACAGCCTACGTTGGCAGAAGGTATATAAAGAGGTAATTGCATTATCAGTTATCAGTAAATATAGGGTTTACGCAGGTTTTAACTGGCTACATTTGCTTATATGTAATTGCTGTTGATCAGTGCAGCTGTCTGAGTGAGTATTTCAGTTAGGTGAGGACAGATCCAGCTGACAAAGGGAATCAGGGTTGCTGCATCCAAGGTAGAGACAAAGAACTGAATAAAAGGATGGTGCTATGACAACATGGCTCCGTACAGGATACGTTCTGTCTTCATGTTCTCCACCCCTCCTCCACAGGCCACCACAACTAGCTGGGTCCATACAATATTTTGGTAGTATTTCAACCATTTTGGTTACACAATTATTACAATGATGAGGTAAATAAGGTGATATAAACCATGTGCTTTTTCCACCAAAATGATTTTGCACTGATAGACAGGAAGGACAAATTCAATAGCATGATAATGCACTCCTTTTCAGGAATCTCTCTCCTTTTTTGATTTTGTTTTGCATGGATCAAGCTCAATATGGGTCAGCCAGCCCCCTTCCTGCTCACTACCACCTCTGCAGTTCTACTATCATGTGAGTGCAGCATTCACTCAAATGCTTACAGCTTCCCTCTGTCCTCTCTTTCTTTGAAGCACTCCGGTTTATCATGTGGCAGCTCATCTTTTATTAAAACATTCCCAAGGATGAATATAAAAATACATTTTGCCTGCTTGTCTATCATACCTGTAACTTTATGCATTTGGATCAGAAAGCATCATCTTCCTTTTACTCAATGCACCTCCTTTTTTGAAAACACACCCCACTATTTACTGTGAAATAATTCATATTGTATTGTTACGGAGAGCACACAGAAACCGCTCACAGTCTACAGTATTTGTAGTCTATCCAAGATTTGCACGAAGGTGGGGAGGAACCAGGAAGGAGGCAGAGAGATGTGAGAGAAGCCATGGCTTGTCAGATATGAGAAGACAGTGCGTGGGCGTGCTGGAGGTTAGAAGCTCGAGAATCGCACAGGCCTGTTAACTTGCCTTTTTCCCCCATCTCTTCATTTGCACCACACTTGAGTTACCGCTCTCATACAAAGCCCCTTTCCAAATGGACCTCAACGAGCAGGTGCTTTTCAAACGAACCTAATTAAACATACGCCCCCACCCCCTCTCACCCACCCCCTACAATTCATTACTGCAGAAGATAAAAAGCCACCCTCAGCCCACCTTTGAGTCAAAAGACACATGACCATCTACTTGATTTTGAAATGTAACAATGGCAGTTTATCCCTTTAAACACATAATCACCTTAATGCCTAATCATCACATCGGATTGAATTGAGCATATTATTTATCTCTGAGTGCCAACTGGCTCCTGGTCAAAACAGTTATTATCAAATAAATCAAAAAGACATACATTTGTGAATAAAGTGCAGATCACTTAGGATGTGGAATGACCCGGGAGAGTTTCTGATTCATTAGCGGCACTGCTATAATGTCTGTATAAAAAAGAAACAATGAGCCAGGACTCAAATAAGACGCCATCTTTTATTCATGAGCCATCATTTGGATAAGACTTTCTTCCACATTATATAATATATAACAGAGGCTCTTATTTGTCGTGTATATTACATATTAGCCAGAGGATGAGAAATGTGATATAAGGAGGCTCTCTTTAATGTAATGCTATAAACATACTGAATGTATGCTAGGCACTAATGATAATGTGGTAGAGTCACCCTTACTTTGTGATCTGTTCCAGACAGTGACCTTATCTAATATGACAGTCCCAGTCAGTGCTGGTTGGAAGTAGCCAAAAGCTGCATATCAGGCTCAGAGGAGTCCAGAGACACACTCGTGTAAGGTTTAGCAAGACTACAGCACTGAGGATATCATGTTTATTATACAGTTAATGAAATGCAAGACTTTTGCAGCCCTTTCTTAAGTAACAACATAGCATCCTGGAATGGGAATGGTATACTACTGACTTTCCATTTCTACAACTAGTCAGCTCATTGGTATAAAGTGCCCTGGTGTGAAGTGCAAACATCACTGTTTTAGCATAACACATTAGCATGCGCGAGGTTTTTACTGTAGACTAATGAAAGCTTGGACTTGCAAAAGGATGAAGCCAGTAAACTAAGTTTGTGAGAAAATGTCTTGGAGAGCTGGCAGTGCTCTGTGGGCTGGTGCGTCACGCAGAATCACAAACTACAATATTTCACATAGAGGAGAAGGACCCCCCCCCTCTCTCTCTCTTTCTTTTGCACACTGTCTTTCTCCCTCTTTTTCTCTTACTCATCTACCTCACACATCTCTCTCTTATTCCCTATCTCTTACTCGTCTCTCCCACACACACACACACACACACACACACACATTCTTCGTCTCTCACTCTTCCTGGATGTATCCGTTTCAAGCGTCACTGCTCTGTTCTCACTGTGAGGTGAGGTGAGGGGGGGACACACATTTAAAGGCTTAATCCTAATGATTTAAACTCCCAATTAAAGTGCTTCAGACTCACAGTATCCAGCGCACATGCTGTACACACACTGCAATAGCCCCCCGCAGACCTGCAGCACCCCAGCAGGCATATTTACATAGCTGAGCAAAATGAAAGCTAGAATGGAGAGGCCATTTTTGCCAAATTAGGCCACAAGTTACAATGCCCAGGACAGCTCACTGAGGAGGAGCAAGGACCAAATGAGCACATTGTTTTTTACATTGTAATGAAGGTTTAATATCATAGACACTATTACTAACACATACAGTATAATCTGCCTTTGTGAGGCTGGTGTTCTTTCTCTCTCACTATCTGGCATTTCTTTGTTAGGCTGTCACCTCTTATTGCCTCAAGAACAGAAGTGAAATGAAAACGGAAGCTCTGTTTTGTTTGGAGGAAGAAGGAGGAAAAGGGATATGCTGTATCTGTTGCTAGGTGTGACTGTTTTTTTTTTTATATATATATAGAATATGTATCAAATGCCGTTCTTTTGGCTTGTGTAAAGGCAAGCTGGTGATGGAGAGATTTTATTGCAGTGCGTAGCTAAGACTGAGCGGGAGGGGGAGGTCAGGGCCACTATGGGAAGTTAGTTGCTATGCAACGAGGTGGCTCTGTTAGGAAAGCACTGCCGTTTTCACTGTACGGAAATGAAAACACGCACAGACACACACTGCCCAAATAGAGACAGCATTAATAATTTCACACAGAATTTCAAACACTTCCCGGTGAAAATGCACAGCCATGAATGGCACTTGCATCCCGGCTGACATGATCATCAGAGAGCATCAGAGAGATAAAAAGGCTTCATTCTTTTGAAAACGAATCCATTACTCATATCCATAGTTTGCCTTAATGTCAAGTAGTTATATTTGCAGAACACTCACTTAAAGCATCCCTACATTTCTCATACACCACACACTCACATATGCATGTGCTATAAATACACACATAGAAAATATGTGTTAAATATAAGCATTGCAGCACAGAGATCATTATTAAATGGTAGATGCCTACCAGACTGCAATGCTTTTAGGAAACCAGGCCTAGTTCTAATAACAAGATTACTTTTTGTAAATTGACGTTGCAGCTAAAGTGTTTGAAGTTTACCCATAATAAGTATATGTGGAAATATGTGGAAAATAATTTATTAATTTATGTTAATAAGATAACTCTTTGTGTGATCCAGAGTCACGAGGCAGTTGCTGAGAGATCGCTCATGTACTTCCCATCTCTCTCTCTCTCTCTCTCTCTCTCTCTCTCTCTCTCTCTCTCTCTCTGTCTGTCACACACACACTCACACACATATATACATGCCAGAAGCTGCATGAACACAGCACAGCCCTCAGCACACTTTCTCACTGAGGAAGGACCCACACCTGTGAAGGAAATGCCATGAGTCATGCAGTACAATTCCACCCAAAACTCTCCAGCATGAACCCCCACAGCCCAATGCACCACCCGTCTACCTCCATCATTTATTCTGCTCATCTGTTTCTCTGTTTGTGAAGCACATCCGGATCTACCAACCCTCTGACCTGTGTGGCTGGCTGCCTGAAGCAGAGACCTTATGTAACTACAATACTCTAGATCTCTGAAAGGAGCTTCACTCTCCTGAATGTGTGGTGCGCTGACATTTTTACCAGGCCTGGATTGCAGCGAAGATTATCCTCAACTAAACCAGGTCCTCATTACAAAAGCAGGAGGCATTTTAAGACACGATTCATGCAGGAGCACGCCTTCACGTGATTACACACCATTCAGTGAATTAATTGTAACAAGGACACTGCATGAGTGGATGTAAGGATGGATGGATGGAAAATCAATGTATTGATAGATGGATTAATGAACAAATAGAAGACTCCACTGAATCTAAAGCATTGTAGAGCCTGTGCTTTTCCAGTTGCTTGGATATTAGCAATAAAGCAGCATGGCTTGTCGGACAAATTTCAGTTACTAAACATCTTATTTGGAGTCTTTTTTTTTCCTGTTCCAATATACGACCATTACAGTTATTTTGCTCTCCACTGAGAGTCCTTTTTTTTGATTTTATTCATATTTTTCAGTAGGTTGCATTCAATATTTACTCTTTTGTGAGTGTTTTATGTATGTATCTCTGTAGCGCTGTGAAACACTGCAGTCTATGTGCCACTGTTAAAGATTTGTAGACAACTGCTCTATAATAAAAGTCTAGTCTGGTGTATTGATAATAGGTGCAGCTTATCACTTACTTATGACTTTTTTTTCCCCAAATATTTAAATGCGTCTCTGTAATCTGTCTTTCTGAATATTAATCAAATAATTAAATAAAGTTGCACTTAAAACCTTCAGCAGATCAATTAGCAATTTGTACTTGAATTTGTACTTGGGGTCATATTTTTCATTCACACTCATAACTGTATCTGATTCAGGAAACTACAGCATATCCTGCTGGGTTTCGCCTAACACGTGCTGAACTGCAATCTGAGTGGGACAAAGAAAACGTATCAATGTTTGCCTTTGTTTAATGTATGATTTTGTTGTTACATGTTGACGTAAATGAACCCGAACTTCGTGTTTCAGTGTGCAAACAACTGCGAGGAAAAACATTAGCACCTACCTCATTTAACACAACCCATCAGCTATGTACCAAGGCCTTCATGGGCAGAATGTAATGTGTTAAAATATTGAAAACATGTCTCTGTGGGATTTCAGTACCTGAGCTTGATGTTCCTGATCTACAAGAATAGAATAATACAGCATGACCTCCAGATTTTCAAAGTATCGGAACAGCTTCTTCTTCTATTTCCCAGCATGCCTGCTTCAAAGTCGACAGGTCATTTTCATTACAAGCATCACAGCTCCAGAAATATAGCGTTTATTGCCTACAGGATCCTGCATGCTACTGATATTACACACTTCTAAGAACTGAACTGTTTATAAGATATTTTATATGCGGTAAAGTGTATTCACTGTGATTACTGTGAAACTACTGCCTCTTGACTTGATGTAAATAGCCATCTTTTGTATAAAAAAAATCAATGTTCTCCTGTCATCCAAGAGAATATGGATAGGTGATGCATTTATAAACCTACTTATGCAGAAAATGCAGCACATGCAGTGTTTTTCTCTTTTGCCCGAAGGGAAATTTGTTTCAGGTGATGCATCAGTGCACATCCTGGAGTTCAGCCTGTCCTTCGCTACTGGCCTGCCTCACTGAAAACTATTCAGCACACCATTTCACATNCATGCTTTAAACATTTATTTATTATTTTCCAAAACTGAGCAGCCATGATAGTGTGTATGAAACCTGGAGGTGGTCAGATTTTATTCTTTAAATGCAGCTCAGTATATTGTGGTCATGACTGCTCACGTACAGCTGGAGAAGCTCATTAAATTTAATTGATCTTACGTTCACCACATTTATCTTACCTATTATCCTCTAGCCTTGCTTTTTCCAAAGAGCAAAAAAAAAAAAAAAGATTTAAAAAAAACTCTCTTGCCTTCATACACCTCTTAACATAATAGAGACAATAGGTTTTAAAATAATAAAGAACTTTTTTTAAACCATTATGTAAGCACTCTAACAAAAACTACAGTTCATACTGAGTTCCTGGCATGCAATCAGACGAGTGACACTGGTATTTACTTTGTATGCTCTCTGTTTTGGATGCTGAAGTTAGCCAGCACAATGCAGTTGGAAAGTTAATGGATTAATGGAATTTTGACTTCATTTCCTGAGAGATCAGCCGTGGCAGGAAATGTCATTGCTAATGAAACTAAATGGCATCTGAGACTGCAGCATGTCCTCAGCTTGCTCCATTACTCCCACAGATTTAGTGGTTAGCAAACCTGCAAATTGCCATAAAGTGAATGTGGCTTAGAGACAGCCCATAATATTCACCCCTCAGGATGGCATCAACACCCATCTACACGTCATTTGTCCATTATGGGGAAATGACTTGACGCTATCACACCAATGTGTAATCACGTGATCTGTTTTTTTCTCAAAACATTTATTATTCATTATTTATTGAAGGCACAACCATTAAGAAGAGAGCCACTTATCCTCTATATGTAATTAAGAAGTGGTCAGAATGGAATATCAGCATCCTATTTGCCATAATCTGATGTGTTCAAATCCACTGTGACCCACTCGTCTCCACCTGACACAGGCCATTATACTATCATGTAGCTGCACTCCAGCTAATGGAGAAGCAATATAACTATAAGCTTTCATAATAAACTGTACTTTTAAACCTAATTGGAGATGGGAGGAGGCATAAATCAATAGATGTGGTACACAGAGCATTCAGATACAGGGGCTCAAAACTTTTGCGTCTCAAGGACAATTTGAGTTTTCCGCCTTGAGATACCAGGAACATAATATACATTCAGAGCACAAGAATTTATTAATAATTTATTAACAATGTTTTTAAAAATATTGGAACACAGACCATACATACTAACGGAGGCACAAACTTTGTTACCCGAAACAGGTCCTCATTCTCTTGATGGTTCCTGTAGTTACTCCTCGATCCTTTTCTACCCTGAAGGATGCTCAATGAGGAGCTCTGTTAGGCCCATGGTTTTTATATATTCGGGTGCTTCTATGGCCCTCAAGATTGGCAGGTTTGGCTTTTAGCATTGTATTGTCATTTACAAAGTGTAACGTATGGCCTCAAGCCATGAATCTCATCCGTAGCACTGGATTCAGCAGGCTTGATATGGTCAAGAACAATCCAGTGACATCTGAGCTATGACAGATTAAATCTTTAAATCTTTCAGTTTCCTGAATTTAGTCGACGTAGGGTGGCTCTGTGTTCTTCAAGTAGATATTGAGTATTTATCTTGATCGTTGTTGGCAAGAAGCTGTCTTTGTAATTAAAAAGAGTGAGGTTTGATACAGTAAAATGACAAAATTTAGCAAGTATACACCATACACATCGTACCAGGAGTCAGGAGCTTGTTAGCAGGCTGGCAATGCGAAGTGCTTGAGAATATAAGAAGGAGTGACTGGGAGTCCAACATTTCCTCTGCAGTGTAATAAAAAATGCATAAAAACAGGAATATGAGAGTATGGCAGAATCCAATTCAATCCAATCTAATCATATAGCTGAATAGCTGAGGTTTAAGAGTCTGTCTCAAGATCCAAACAGTGGCTCTCTGGCAGTCCCACAATATGAATGCATAGATCCAGTGTTTAAAGCAGAAGTAAGCAATGTTCATGACCAAGAACGATGTTTAGATTATATAACCATAATGTCTAAGCAAAGGCCTTAATGACTAAGCAAGGACTGAGCTCAGGTTACTGTCTGTGTGGAGTTTCAAATGCTTTCCCAGCGTCCACATCCAGTGTTCTCTGGATAAGCTCCAGATCCACTGTGACCCTAACCAGGATTTGGTTAGTGAAGATGAATAAATGAAAAGATGTGGTTTCCTGACGTCAAGAATGGTTCACTTGCACCTTTACATTCAGATTCTTAACTCAATATACAACTATAAGCCAGTAAAACAATTTATGGTAAGTATAAGACTAAAGAGCAAGGTTGCTTCAGCAGGGGTTCAGTACAGGTTATACAATATAGAGTTCCTAATTGCTGTGTCAGTTCACTTTGTTCAAGTGCATTAGTGTGCAACAGTAATAATAATGACTGACATCTTTTGCGTGCGGAAAATTAAAGTTGTAATTCACTCTGACTAACGGAGAGGTGTTGTGACTCCTGCTATGGCTACGAGGTGATGTGGAAAGTCGCTTGGAGACAAGGTAGTGATTTAAAAACTAAGCTTTTTTATAACAAAAATTCTTGCCTTTAAACATTTATATATGATCGTGTTGGATATGCTGAATTATGTATACTATACTCATATTTCATGACCTGTACTAACCGCATTGAATTTCAGCTCCTGTTCCTAAATAAATAAAGGCCAAAGCGGTACTTCATTGCCTTTGCTGTCTTATTGTATCATTGTATGCTTATGTTTCGACTAACTGTGAAAATACTTTGCACAAAAATAAAGCTGTCTAAAGTAATTCTGTAGGATTCACAAGTGAATTAAAGTGTTGGATAGCCACAGGATGGTGTAGTATATTCAATGATGGACAAAGTACTGCGAAATTACTGTATACTTAAGTGAAAATATACACTCACAGAGCACTTTATTAGGAACACTCTACTAATACTGGGTAGGGACTCCCTTTACTCTCAAACCAGCCTCAATTCTTCATGGCATGGATTCCACAAGATGTTGGAAATGTTCCTTTGAGATTCTGGTCCATGTTGACATGACTGCATTACACAATTCCTGTAGATTTTTCAGGTGCCCTTTCAAGCTGTGAATCTCCTGTTCTACCACATCCCAAAGGTGTTCTATTGGATTCAGATCCAGTGACTGGGAAGGCCAATGAAGAATACTGAACTCATTGTCATGTTCATAATCCCAGTTTGAGACGACTTTTGCTTTGTGAATTGGTGCATTATCATGCTGGAAGTAGCCATTAGAAGATGGGTAAATTGTGGCCATGAAGGGATGCACATGATCAGCAATGATACTCAAATAATCTGTGGCATTCAAGTGATGATTGATATTAACGGGCCCAATGTGTGCCCTTAAAACATTCCCCACACCATTACACCACCTCCACCAGCCTGGACTGTTGACACAAGGCAGGTTGGGTCTGTGGATTAATGCTGTTGGCACCAAATTCTAACCCCACCGTCAGTGTACCTCAGCAGAAAACGAGATTCATCAGACCAGACTACGTTTTTCAAGTCTTTAACTCTCCAGTTTTGGTGAGCCTGTGCCCACTGCAGCCTCAGCTTTCTGTTCTTGGCTTACAGAAGTGGAACCTGATGTGGTCTTCTACTGTTGCAGCCCATTTGCCCTCAAGGTTCGACATGTTATGCATTTTGAGATGCTTTTCTGCTCACCACAATTGTACAGAGTGGTTATATGAATTACTGTAGCCTTTCTGTCAGCTTGAACCAGTCTGGCCATTCTCTATTGACCTCTCAAATTAACAAGGCATTTCCATCTGCAGAATTGCCATTCACTGGATGTGTTTTCTTTATTGAACCATTCTGAGTAAACTCTAGAGACTGTTGTGTGTGAAAATCCCAGGAGATCAGCGGTTATAGAAATAATTAAACCACCACTGACAATCATGCCACGGTCAAAATGTGATCACTGACATCACACTTTTTTCCCATTCTGATGGTTGATGTGAACATTCCCAGAAGCTGCTGGCCTTTATCTGCATGATTTTATGCATTGCACTGCTGCCACATGATTGGCTGATTAGATTATTGCATGAATGTGTAGGTGCACAGGTGTTCCTAAAGAAGTGTTTCATGAGTGTAGATTTTAAATGTACTTTAAAATTTACTCAAGCATTTAAAAGTAAAAAGTAAATGGATTAAACTGATGAAATTAAGTTAATGTCATGTTTTCATGTGAAAAGTACCTTGCTTATCTAAAACTATACTATAGCAGCTACGGGTTTTTTTTGCCCGAAATAACATTCAATCTTCGTTTGAAAGTTTGCAATATCTACCATTAGAATGAGAACTAGAGTTTGACTTGCTGCCTAGCCGATTATGTTAGCTACTGGTTTCAATGCTAGTCTATCCTGGCATTAGCAAAGAAAACAGGCTAAATTAGCTAGTTCATATTAGAAAATTAGCTAAACTTACCTCAGAATGCTTTTGCAAATTCGTGACCAGGAATCGAAATCGTCACCCGGCGTCGCCACTCTCGCGGCTCCGGATTGGTAATCAGGAGGTCAGTGGGTAATAAGTGGGGCAGGTGAGTATACTAAATCATAACTGTTGGATACTACTACACTCACTGCAGTACACGACTATATGAATCAGTTGTGAATTTTTAATAATACCATGTGTACACAACTACATTTGTAAAAGTACTGTTGGTAAGGCTGCTTACAGTGGTGTGTTTTTCTTTAGTGCTTAGGTACACATGGTATCTTTTGTACACTTTGGTTTGGAACTTAGCTGTGTTATTTAGCTACAGCTTACAGATTTCCACTAGAAAAAGGATTTATTAATTATAACGTATTACCTCATATGTACTACCTGAACTCTTATACGTAAAAATAACTGTATAACTGTATCACAGTGCAGCGTCTCGGATGTTTTGACGAGTCTGTGAAATGTCATTAGAGAATGGTGCAAACTGTCACTGATACTGACATGTGTTTAATGTTGAAATTTGTTAAATGGTGATGAGATGTGAGGTATTGAAATAGGCCTTGAGACTCTATTATAGACAGGTCAGGTTTAAGAGGAGCAAATAATGAACTGTACGGTGACAGAGCAAAAATCATACCTTACAGAAAAGACTCTATCAAAGCCTTATCTCATGTCTAAAAAAAGGTAGATACGGGTCCTGCAAAGGACTTTTAAGTAGTACAGACAAGTCTGTCCTATAAATAGTAGGTGAAAGTCAGAGAACCTGGTCCCTGAGAGGGAAAATTGGCAACAGAGGAGGACGCCTCAAACTGGGACACACTTAAACCACACGGTGACAGTCAGGCCATTTTCTCTCGATCTAGAGAGGGAAACATTTACATACAGTGTAGTGGTGCAGTGCTAGTAATTGTGTGTTTGGAGATCTTAAACTAGTAAACTAGGACTATGACTATAACTAAGGAGACGTCGTGTGGAAAAGTTTTTACTCAGGTTTGAGAAATGTCACATTCAGCATGCAGCATTCCTGACAGCACGTTCACTGTTGTGCTTTTTTGCTTTTTCGGCATTTTTCTGACATGTGATGCGAACCCTTGGTGAATTTTCTTTATAAGCAGTGAGTCTTGTACGACCCTTAGAAAATGTGCAGGTGTCGGAGGGAGACTGCCGTCTATACAGACATTTACCCTGCACCAGAACTGCACAAGGGGTGTATAAATTTCAAAGGCTATAAGTCCATAAGTGCGGGTTCCCCTGGGATACTTAGTTTAAACCTGTTATTACGACCACCAGAGTACGTAATTCGATAGACTACCAGGTGTCTTCCTACTCTCTCCCCAGCCCTGCACATGCACTGTAACTGCACAGACTCACTAAATCTGTTCAGGATCACCAAGGGACTTTGTTCTTATCTGTAACAGGCCATTGAGGCTACAGGTTTTCATTTCGGCAATGTAAACCTAATAATCCTTTGAAAACCTAGATCGATTGATTAAACAGCTGAAATCAGATGTGCTCCTGCTTGGCTGGAATGAAACCCTGCAGTCACAGCGGCCCAGTGCAAATGTGAATAAATGGCCCTTGTGAAGTAATAATTGTGTCAAACACACAGGTTTCTGCAAACCCACTGCCCTACAGTTTTTTTGTTTTTGTTTTTTCTAACACACAGAAATTAGCCCATGCTGGTTTTGGTAATGAGCTGGCAAATTAAATCAGGTGTATCACATGGGGTAAAATGCTAAACTCTGCCTTGCTGAGAGCCTCCAAAAGTCAAAAAAAGGTTTGGTTTGGGTTATGGTTAGGGAAACTGACGTCATCATTCGGCGCCTATCTTCGCGTGGGAGTGGGAATGTTGTGTTGTGTGATTTGCTAGTTAGGAGCTCCTTGTAGTGGGCGTGGTTTGCAATGGGCGTGGTTTGTAGTCTCGCAGGACGCAGACGGACCCTTCTCGTCACCTCACGTATTTTTGTGCCGCTCTTCTACAGCCACCTGGTGGAGACTCAAATTTACAAATCGCCTTTCCTGTAGATTTGGACCTTGCAGGGAGCCGTAGTAAAAGCGTCCTTGGCGCTGGAAGAGATGTTAGCAACCAGCAGCCATTTGAGTGTTTGAGTCTGTACAGCTAAGAAAGCGTGTCTGTAATTGTAATGTTGTGTGTTTTATTGTTGTTGTTGTGAAGATGACCTCAAATAACCCCTCCGTTTTTCTTCTAATGGTCAATGGGCAAATTGAAACAGCTAATGTAAGCTCCTTGCTACATGGTAGTTTGGTTTGTTAGCTAACAACACTGCAAAATGTTTGTTTGTTTGTTTGTTTGTTTGTTTCTCTCTTCTAGTTCCCGGAATATGATGACTTATACTGCAAGTATTGTTTTGTATATGGACATGACTGGGCTCCAACAGCAGTAAGTGGGAAAACAATAACATAAAAAACTCTTTCAGTTAAAAACTTGAAGCTTTCATTAGCTTTAACATAACAGTTTATCCCATTCATTAATGCACATGATGGCATTTATGATATTTCTTGTCTGTGTGTGTTTATGTTCTTATCTGCAGGGACTTGAAGAGGGAATATCTCAAATAACATCGAAAGGAAGGGATTCGTCCCAGAGCCTGGTGTGGAACTTCCCCCTGGACATCACTTTCAAAAGCACCAACCCTTTCGGCTGTATGTCTTCCACATCTCTCTTACTGCATCCCATCACCTCGGTGTGTGTGTGTGTGTGTGTGTGAGTAAAACATGACGGACATGCTCTTACAGGAAAATAATCAACGATGAGGTGGCGTAATGCTGTTACCACCCCGAGGTTGATTACTATCCTGTAACAGGACGTCCTGAAGTGTTTTATTCCTCTTATACCACAGCAGTTTTATTCATTAAAGAATGACACATCATACATTTTTATCAGTTTATAGTTTAATGTTAATAGATTACAGTTTAATGCCGCACATCAGCCAAAGAAGTTAGTTCCTGTTATCACTTAGGTTATTTTTATTTTTATTTTTCAAATCAGTGGTTTATTAACGTCACAACTCGCACAACAAATGCCAAGAATAGATTTAAAAAAAATAAATAAAGAACAATGTACATAGGTTTATAGCACTAATTCCTAAAGTCACAAGTACAAAAGTCTTTAAGATGGATAAAAGTTCAAGGCTTTACAGCAGTCCTTCGTAAAGTTTTTTTTTGCCTTGATGTTCAGATAATGCTCGAACGTATTGTGGTTCTCACTTATGTTAAAGCAGCTATAAACAGTCATCCACTCACCAGCCTCTTTTTCTGTCTCTTGATGTTACAGGTTAATAAGACAAAAAAATACACAGCTTGTCATGTTACTGAGAAATCAGACAGTGCAATGTATTCCTTCCTGTAGACTCTCACTTAGCAGAAAACTTGCTGACTTTTGCAAACACTGACACTGGAGACTCCTTCCATAAATATTAAATAGTCCCTTACACAAAGTTTCACCACATCAACACTTATACATTTTTGTTTGTTAAATAACATTGCATTTTTTTTTGATATTAGGTTTATATTATGTGGAACATCTGCCATACATTCACCCTGTTACTATAGAGAGTTACTATATAAACCTGTGACTTGCCTCACAGCCAGAATTATTGCCAGAACTGTTGTTATAGAAGATTAATCAACACCTTCTGACCAATCAGAATCAAGACCTCAACAGTGCTGTGGTATAAAACGATATATTGATATTACTGATTAGAGCTTAAAATGCTTTTGGGGCTTTTTGGGAAACAAATGGGACAAAACTTACATATATACACACTGTGTACACACACACACACACACACACACACACACACACACACACACACACAGTGTATATATATGTAGGTTTGTCCCATTTGTTAATTAAGAAAAGGACTTGATGTGGATCAGTATAAAGCCTCTCAGAGTAACATTCTGGTTTTAACTGCCAAAAATCCTCAGAAATCAGGAAGTTTATTCCTAAACCTAGGCCTAAGAATAAGCCTAATCTACAAACTTTCTTTGCAAAATTCTGAAGTAGGCGAGTATTGAGTGAGTCTCACACTAAGAGTAGCACAAGGTGGCAGCACTGAGACAGAAAAGACATCTGCTCACAAAAAGAGGTGCAACTGCAACTGACTAATGATGCAGAACTCAGTATGAGGTATCATATTACTGATATATGGTAATCACCATTGATAATGACAAATTGGTAATCAGATTTAATTAGTAAGCAAATATACAGCAACACTATAAAAAAAATACTATAAAAATATTAAATGATTGCAGAATGAGGCACAACATCTGGCTGCTCTGTTCATTTGATCCCAAGACTAAAACTTGTATTATGTGGATTATAAATATGAATGAACACATTTCAGATATAAAGTGCTCCTGTTCTTAGCCAGTTATTCAGTGTTCAGTTACCATGCTGCGGGATCATTTAGGCTCTGAATGGTGATCTCAACAGCTTGCAAATGATACTTGTAGATGTTGTGAAAATTTCCCCAGTGCCCCCTATAAGCCCTGGATGTTTAAAAAGTATAGAATCGCCCATAGTTTAAATAACGAGCCCTTAATGTAGCAGAATGGGTTATAATGGGTTCATTGTGTTCAGAGTGAAAGCAAAACTTGGCACATTCGCATTTTGTGATGTTGTGTGGGTCTTTCCAACAAACCAAACCTATGGTCGACACCATAGATGTGAGCTGGGAAAAAAAAAAGGGCCAAGCACAAAATTGCAAATATTAGGGTTTTAATGGTCTTAACAACAAATCATTGGTCAGAAAAATTAGCAGGAATTAAACAAATGCACTCCTGAGAGCTCAGTTTGCTCGTTTCCTGTTTGGGGAAAAACTAGAAACAGGGAAATTCACTTCTATAGTCGTCTTATACACAAAGGTCAAATCATGATGATGATTAAAATGTTTGATGTAAAATTCAAACTAATGCATGTCTGGGTGTACAAAATTTTCCAAAAGTATCTTCTGGGATTTTTTTTCTTCTTCTTCTTAAATTAGTGATTATTTGGGTATCTGCCCCACCTGATGCAGCTCATCAAGGCCACGAGGCTTAAACATTTAAAGAAATCAAAGGGAAAATCTCCCATACTAACTTCCTTCATCTGTTTGTTTAATTCCTGCTAATTTCCTGACCACTGATTTGTTGTTAAGACCATTAAAAGCTTCATATTTTGCCATTTTGGGCTTTGCCCAGGAGTGTAGACAGCCTGATAGGTTGATATTTTTGCTTTATTATATACACTGTGGTTGATGAAGATCATTTTTCAGAGATTTATTACATATAACGTGTAAAGTTTCTTGCACTAAACTGGAGGATAGTTGTGTTGCCTGTACGATGTGTATTCGATGTTTTACCTAGAAATAATCTAGCTTTTTTTTTTAACCTACATGTAATAAAATGGTTACAGCTAACAATTTTCATCTTAAGACTTTGCATCAAATGACTTGTGAACATCTCTATAACACCAAGATGGCTCTGGCCACATAGTGTATTCAGCTCAACAGTAAGTCATCCAGGTATTGGATGTACTGGAAATGTTCATGTTTTCACATACGGTGCACTACAGCCTGCTTTCGGGCGTGTCAGGCATAAGTAGTACGCCATTTCAAGCACAGCCAATGAGAACCGTCTGGTTTAGGTGTTTTTAGAGCTGGGTGATGGTGAAAATGTAGACCGTCTGCACATCCCTGAGGGCCGGTTTGGGAAACCTATTTATAATCATCATCATTATAGCAATTAAACAAGTTTCTAATATTTGCCCAAGTCTTCCTCATACTACACTGCAGCTCAGAAATAAATACATACGGGTGTGTTTCTCTGATGAGTGATTGTATTATTTATTTATCTATTTTCTTTTCGCCAGGGCCTCAGGTTGTGGTGAGTGTGTATGGGCCAGACGCATTCGGAAATGACGTGGTCCGGGGTTACGGCGCTGTGCATGTCCCCTTTACTCCTGGAAAGTGAGTGACCGTCACGCTGAATTTATGGCCAACGTTTGTGAATCATTGCTCAAACATCATTGTACACATGAACCATTCTGATTATCTTCTGATTAACATGTCAGATGAGTTTTTGTGTGTTTTGCTGAATCATGGTGTTGACAAGATCCAACATACATGTGAATCATTAGCAAAGTCACATCCCAGAGTTAAATGTTTTTCAGTATATATATATATTGATGATGATGATGAACTATTGTTCCAGACACACAAGGACAATCCCGATGTTTGTTCCTGAGTCCACATCGAGGCTGCAGAGATTCACAAGGTAGTAGAACCAAACAGTTTCTGACCTAAAGGCTCTTTAGATGTATTTCATCAGAGTTTTTCACTAGTCCTGTTATCATCACAAATCACGTACAGTGGAGGCAAAAAGTCTGAGACCACACTGAAAATCTGTTTGTTGTTTTTCTTTTTAAACTGGAAGCAAGTTTTTGAAATATTAAAGATTCAGAACTATACAGCAAATTTGTGACACTGACCATGTTAACATGTTGAGTCTTATCCCTTCCACTCAAGCACATACACAGACGTTCAGTCGGATGGATTTGAACAAACACGAATCGTCAGGTTTTATACAAACTTGTGGAGTCCATGCCAGCGAGTGCACTCTGCTGTTAAAGCATTACAGCAAAATGAGGATGTAGCAAATACTAAGAAATTCTGAAATTCGTGTAAATATTTCTGCTTTTCACCCATGTTCTTATGCTGATAATATAATTTGTAAATTTTCATGAAATGAAATGGAAAAAGAAGGCAGTAACACAGTTGAGTGCAGCAGTTACACTTGCATACAGAAGACAACAGTAAGACATTTGTTGTGGGTTTTACAGATGAATGCAAAGTTACTAGTAGTGCACATTAATAGTGTGTGTCAAGTGTCAGTCGGTGATCTTGTCTTGTATAACAAAACGCACTTTTTGTTTATTTTCCATTTTTACAGCAGTGATTGTTTTCACTGTTGGCACATTGATCTTTTTTTAAACCCTTCTCCAGCTGTGTGAAAGGTCAGACTTGTCAGGGATGAGTGTTGTAAAATCTGTTTTCCTTTCCTCACTCTGTTACTCACAGCAACCTGCTTGAGAATGTGAGCCTGATAGTTATTTATAATAGCGACCCATGCCTTAAATAAGACTTAAAGTAAGCATGGGGGTCATTAGAGACCTTAATAAGTCACAATTACAGTAAATTAACCAGAACATGACAATTGGGTTACCTTTAAGCCTACCGATAAATATCTTAAACTGAACTGTAATATTTAAGGCATGTGGTAACAGGTTTCCAACAGGACATACCGGAGAATGTGCACTGAAATGTTCTGTAGATAAACCATATAGTAGTTTTGCTATGTGGCCAAAAGTATGTGGACACCTGACCATCATGCCCACATGTTGTTTTTCCCCCAAACTATTGCCACAAAGTTGGAAGCACACAATTGTCTAGAACGTCTTTGTATGCTGTAGAATTACTGTTTTCCTTCACTGGAGCTAAGAGGCCCAAACCTGTTCCAGCATGACGATGCCGCTGTGCACAAAGCGAGCTCCATGAAGACATGGTGTGAGAAGGTTGGAGTGGAAGAACTCGAGTGTCCTGCACAGAGCNACACAAATCCCCACAGCCACACTCCAACATCTAGTGGAAAGCTTCCCAGAAGAGTGGAGCTTATTATAACAGCAAAGTGTGAATGAATGGGATGAATGAATTGGTCAGGTGTCCACAAACTTTTGGCCATATAGTCATAGATGGGCTTGCTTTCGAGTAGTTTAACTTACATGAAAGAGCAGACATCGACCAACTACCCGTCCGCAGGACTCTTCACAGATCCGAAAGTTGTCGCTCAGGGAGAGGGAAGAGAAGGTAAGCTCAGCTCAGTTATAACGTCCCACAGAACCGTCACCTATATGGTGATGTAGCATTTGGTGGGAACGCCGAGTGATGCTATATCTCTATATTTGCAGTAACCAGGGTGCGCTCTCAAGGCTTCGTATCCATCCAGTTCAACATTGTTACCAAGGACATGAAGAAGCTGGGATATGACATCACGCCCACAGAGCAAACGTCAGCCACTCGGCTGGAAGGAACCTGATGATGTCACAACCGTTACACACTCGTTAAACCTTGTCTCAGAAATGTACAGAGATATTGTTTTAATATTCAGCAGCTTTTAGTGCATAATTAGCATCACATTTATTTAACCTACAAAACCAAGAAGACATTTTGTCTATCCGGTCACTTTTTTATATTTGTAATAAATTTCTCCAGCTGTTTCTGTTGTTTTGGCTTTCACTTTTTTGGACACACAATTACATTCGAATGAAATATTTCCACTACAATCCATCGCGCGCTAGTCGGCGTCCTGCTTCGCCCCGACCGAACAAACGACGCTAATCCGATGTCAGTGATACAGTTTATTTTTATCATTGCAGCTACAGGTCCTTTATCACTCGCTGCGATTTATATGGCATTTAAAATTTCATGTGACTTTCCTACAAAAGCATTACACAGAAATAAGATACAGAACATTATGTTACAATAGAACAAATGATAAATTATATTATACAGTTATAATGCCAACAGGTTGAGCACATTCATAAAAGCAGCCTGCTCCCAGTAACATGAGACAGTTTGGTAAATATACAGACGTAACATGAGAAAGTAAAGGTGTGTATGCATGTTCATGAGGTTAGTCCGCCATAATAAATGCATAATAAAGTACAAAGTAACAGAAAAATGAGTGATACACAGTCAGTAACAGCAAAATGAGACAGGACGAACTGAGCTAGATATTGTATCAGTGAAAGCAAGAACTGGCAATGATAGTTTGCATAACTATTTAAACAGAATTCTGTTCGTCTTTTTTTTTTGTTTTGTTTTCCATAACCAATTGTGTAATTTTATCTGATGGTAATCAGCAAGAAGTCCGATTTCACAGGATCAGCACCTGCATGGAGCATCAAGTCCGTCGCAAGCACAACGCGCACATTTTGAAGCGGTCTTGCCCTGATCGCCCGAGGATGGATGCGGATTTTGTGAGAACGAACACACCCAGGCTCTAATACACAGCTGTGCTTGGGCAGTACTACCACAGAATCTCCAGTAGAGGTCACAAATGAAGAGGACAGTTCAAGACGCTTCTAATGTTTCTATATCTGAGAGACGACTCGAATCAAGAATACTTGTACTTCTGCCAATAATAATAATAATAATAATACAAAAAGGTGTATCCACCCGCCTGCGATAGCCTCTCTTCAGCAAAAGCACTATGACTTTGGTAACTACGTTTATTTGGGCAGAAAAACTAATCTTTTGCTTGTGGGGCGGTAACGATTTAAAAAAAAAAAAAAACTTAACCCAGTATGCAAAGGTCTGTAAATGTAAATGATTAGACTTCTAAACTCATTAGCAAGTTCAAATGAAGCATGCATGAACGCGTAGTGGACGTTTGACCTTGAGAAATAATATCCACATAAAAGCAGGTGTATAACTTGCGTTAAATAACCCGTACATGAATATATGTTCGTCTTATAGGAACAAAGGGATTAGAGGGCAGAAGTAGTTCTAGTCTTCTGGGTAGACTGCGCTGTAAATTTGCTTCCACTTAAACAATGTCCCTTTGCTACATTAGTAATGCTTTTATGGTCATCGACATCTGATGTATTTTAACACCATTGCTCAAAAAAGCAGGCACAAACAAGAAAGAAAGGGGAGGGGGGGAGAAAAAAAAAACCACACACACCCTGGCCTACTCAAGAAATCCCCCACCGACCAAACAAACCGTATGTAATGTGTTTACGTCAGTTTTCCATACACACCATGGACTCGCTGTAATGGAAAGCGCTGATAAATATTTCACTATTTAAATGTACGCTATATAAACTGATTGCACTGGGTAGAAGGGATTCGTTACACAGGAGCTGTAGTTGCATCTGATGAAAACATGAACTAAATTAACTTCCCAGTTCCCTTTGTTCTGTCCATCCTAACTAAAACATTACCACCAATACACACAAACCAACAAGATCGCCGAAGCTAGTTTAAACATTTCAGAGTCTTGGAAAAGCTAGCTGACTGAATACTAATCATTAGTATCGATTCGCTCATTAATCCGCTCTGTCGAGCAGTCGCCTCAAGGATGGGGCGAGAAGCTTGTGTGAAGAGTGATCTCTGCAGCAGTGATGAACCGTAATCAATCGAAGCAGGCCCTACAACCAAGCCGCAAGCTCTAAAAACTGTCAGGAAGAGAGGTTTGGATGTATTTATAAAAGTCAAGTCATGGTAGTATGATATGGTAGTCAGTTCCACATCATGCATCATTAAAAATCCCCTCCACTTCAGTATGAAGTTCGTCTTCCAATGCATTCGATTCGAAACCACTCAAACAGGCCAAATGTTGTGGATAAAATTCTCCACGTCCTAAGCATTTTTACCCCCCACAAAAAAAACGGGTTGATCAGAGTCGAGCTAAGGACTAACGGTGAGCCAACAGTCAAAACAAGAACCAAAAAAAAAAAAAAGAGTGTGTGCAAAATCCCTGCTTAGAACATCAAAATTATTACCATGTAAACTGATAGTGTCCTCTAAAATGTGTCTACTTGTAACGTATTGTAAAATACACATAGTGTATATGCACCGGGTAGAACATATAGGCTTGTTTTGATTAAAACGGGTTAGATTTTTGCAATTATACAGCTTTAAAATACTAAAAATTAGAAAATTAAACAAGAGAAAGCAGAGTTTTAAGCCTCCGTTAAGAAAGTGAGCAATCAAAGTAAATTTAAAAATCAGAACGCCTCTGAACACAAGGCTGTCTGTCAGAAAGCAACTGTAGACTAAGAGTGGTGAGAAAGTCACACCTAGAGACACAGTAATCAATTGCTGGCAGTCCATTCGAGTAAATTTAGAAAAATAAAATACCAATCACTCTATGGTACCTACTGCCAAAGACAGCATCTCCTGCCAATGTAAAAACTGTAAACACCACTGCTACTCCAGAAAGTCTCAAAATAGCACATTGGTTTGGGGAAAACAACAGTATGCTGTCCATACTATAGGAAAGGAGCCAGGAGAGGGAGACAGGCAATGAGAGCCTATATTGTTCCTCACAGCAGGAAGGGATTAGTGGGGCCAGCAGCCTGGGCTGCGGTGCCTGTAGGTGGCAGCACACCGCTCATAAGTGGCTGAGGCATTGACATGGAGGCTGGCATGCCCATGCTTGGCATCATTTGGCCCATGGGAGCGACAGAGGTCACGCCACCCATAGGCGCCATGCCCACAGCTCCAGCAGGGGGCAGAGAGGACAAGGGCATGGGTTCATTGCTTCTCTGGGCCAGGCTGCCAAATCCCTGGCCTGTGAGGCCCATCATGGGGCTTACTCTCATTTGGTTGAGAGTAGGTGGCTGTGGTTGGTTCACCTGGAACGGGTTGACCTGAGCTGGAGGGGCAGGGGTGGCGGCTCCTAAGAGAAGGCATCAGACAGAGAAACATAGTGAGCCAAGGCTGATTTCACACAAAGACATCAAGAGTCTTCCTAAGAAATTTACTAGAGAGAAATAAAGTGCATCCAAGGTCTTCAGTAGCATAAATGGTCCCTGAGCCATAAATCCTGACTACACTACACTCAGTACGTGCAGCAGGTGTAAATCAAATGTACCTCCAGCAAGGAAAGGATTAGACACAGGAGCTGGTTGAGCAGGCTTGGTGACCAGAGAGTCCAGGTTTACCAGGGCTGCATTAGGACCCAGGAAAGACTCAGGAGTTTTTCTGGTTGTGGCACTTGGCTGCAGGTCAAACAGGTCAGGGCTGGCAGACATGCTGGTCTGTAAGGGCACTACTGAGCTTCCTTTACCACCACCTGCAAAAGCATATCATTCATCTTCAGTCAGCACAAGGTCATGCAGAAGAGCAATCGTCTAAAAATCCCATGGAATGAAGTCTAGCTTATTACACGCTTTAAAAGAAAGGAGAGCAGATTAAAGTGCCGAGAGGTATACCTGACATCATCGAAGAGCGAAGACTGTCAAAATCCTCTAGGTCATCCTTAGAGGTACCATTCGAGGTGGAAAAGAGATCAAAAGACCCTATTTGGTACAATCAGAAATCACAGGCTTTGGGTTAAACACAAGAACTTTCACCACACTCAACTCATGATTATTTGGGATTAAAAAGGAAAAAGGTTCTTCACCACTGTAAACCGGAAAGAAAGAAAGTGGAACTGAGCAACTGAACAAAACTTATTTACTGGCTTAGCACATTTAAAAAAATCCCTAAGCCAGAGAACACAAAATTACAATAAAATGGGTTTACGAGTGAACGCGTGTGTGTACCTGGGCCAGGGGCTTTGGGACGAGTGGCAGGCCCTGAGCCCCATCCTAGTCAGTGACGTCCTCGCCCCGGACTGGGGGTCCCCAGTGACAAGAAGTGCCCTCTGTGACTGCGACGTCTTCGCGGCAGACCCCAGGGATCCACAGGAGCTGCTGGCTTAGTGGCACTACCTGCACACACACACACAGATACACACTCAGACACACAATTCACGTTGCTCAGCGTCTTACAGACTGGACAAAGGACAGGGACACTGCGCTGATGGTACACTGACACTGCAAAACAGCTAAACGCCTCCTCCGTTGGCCTCCAGTGGCTGCTTTGTATTTTTGCGTGTTGCTAAAATACAAGCAAGTTGAATAAATGCTGAGTCGTATGAACTGTATGAGACTGTATGTACTAAAGCTTTCAGATACATTTGGTGTTTCAGAAACATTTAGCTAATGTCCCATTAAATGTTCGTACATTTGAATTACGCCTACAGTTTTAACGTATTTATCTCCCACAATCCTCTGCACAATTTTAAGCAACAGTGATGCATGTTACAGCTGTTTGGCTATATAATTCAAATTCAAACTACAAATGTGATTGTAATTCACCATGACTCCTTTTCCCCCTCATTATTTATGGAGACAAAATGTTTCAGCCATGATGCGTTAGCGTCCTAACTTTCAAAGGTTTACTCGGTATGCTCTGTAGAAGGCAGCCAAGATGGAAGGCAGAGGAAACAGATCTGTTGATGGGCACGCTGGGTGCTCCACCTGCAAATCTGCATACTGAGCCCCTTTGTTTAGAGCACACAGGAATGCTCTACTACCAGCCTGGCTGCATTACTCAGACACCACAGCAGTCACAGCAAGAAAAACTGAGAGGGAAAAAAAAGTATACAATACAGAGGCAGCAAGAGAAAACACAGCACTTGAGACATACAAAAGATAGAGTGAGATATAGATGAGATAGAGAGAGAGAAACTAATAGTGGAGGGCTGAGCATGCCTGGAATGAAACCATCTCGTCAACATGAAGAACGAAGGGAGAAAAAAAAAAGTCAACAGAATAATTTAAACATTTAAACACTCCAGCAAGTGTTGAGGGAAAACACTAAGCTTAAAAGAAGTAACAAATTACCATCATGATGCTATCATACGAAGCAGACAAACATGTGTGTGTGTGTGTGTGTGTGTGTGTGTGTGTGGATATACACAGCAGGTTTACCATAGCTCTGCCAGGGGTCTGAGGTGGGGGCTGGGGCTGGGGCTGCGGCTGCTGCTGCTGCTGCTGCTGCTCCTCCTCCTCCGCCTGCCCCCCAAGGGTCAACAGGAGCTCCGGGGACTGCATCCATCAGATCCATCAAAGATGACTGAGGCTAACACACACATACACACAGTTACACCTTATATCTGTATTCTGCTACTAAAAAGGAGCTTAAACGTTTACTACACTACTCAACTTCTGTACAGATACTCACAGGACATTGAGCAAGTCCGCAAAAAAAAAAAAAAAAAAAAAACAGGAGGAGAGAAAAGCATTAATTGAAATACTAAGCAACGAAGCGTTCGTAGTTACGCTAAACCTATTGTCAATAGGAGTATCAGAGATAATGCGATATCAGGACATGATGGACGGAAATGCATTAGCTGCGCGCAAGAGCGACTGCTTGATGAGTCATCAATCTCTCGGCGCATCCAGGAACACTGCACCTACCTCTTTCTTCTTTTTGGGCACTTTCACCGTGTCTTTACGGCTCTCCTCCAGAGCCATCTGGAGCCGCAAGTCATCCCCGCGGCGCATCCTCTCCTCCTAAACACGTACACAATGACATCGTGCGTCGTGTTATATAGAACCATTTAGAAATTCAAGCAGGAACTGTACTGTATTCGTGAGGACTTATTATGTACTTAGTAAAAGTAAACATATCGTGAACTCCGACTGTCAGTCTACTACCGGCACACCCAAACTACCACCCACTCCCCCCAACTCCATCTTCACTACAGTACGAGGAAGCAAAAGGCCAGAGGGGTAACAGCAGATAGGCTGGAATTTTGTTTTTACCTTAACCTAGCAGCTGTAAATGAGAATTTGGTAAAAACATTTGAGAAGTGAAATTCGTGACCCATGCAGCTGCCAGTAGATAAGGCTCTACTTGTTCCCCTTAAACGTGATCTAATTTCCTCGGCCAAATGGGTGCACTGTCGGACTTGGTACTTGTATGAGGAAGTCTTAAAAGGAACAAGGAACTCGAGGAAACACAAGGGCATCATATCATATTCACTAATGTAAAACATTTTTCGTTTGTAGATGAGCAGCACTGAAAGGAGACTCGATGTGCAAAAGCATGTTTTGCAAGGGAAAGCGTACGTGTCCGTGTACTGCCAAAACGCTGTCCTGACTGCAGGAACCTCCTACAGCACACATCCTGCTCGGCGCGGCCCCTCCTCAGCTTGAGCCACCAGCGGGGCCTGTCTCGTATTTTCATGTGGAAATTCATCCCAGATGTCCAGGCGTAGACACACTTCCTGTACACTGCTCTTAGAGCGCTAACTATGGACAAACCTCACAGCGCTTCCAGAGTTAGAGGAAACATTACACTTCCCATCCAATCTGTTGGACCCACTTTATCACTTTCATAACTGGGATTTGGAACGGTGATTACACTTGCGGTTGCACTGCTTCCACTCTAATTTGTACTCTATCTGAACAATATCCATGTGCTGGCTTGGTTCCAGCGGTGCAAGAAAAGTCAGCTCTGCGTTTCTGTGTAATCTGTAATCAGGGGAAAGCGAAAGCATGCACATGGGGGAGGTCACGTTGCTCGTTTTCTTTCACGCACCACCTCAAGCATTTAACGCAGTCTTACAAAATGAAATTTATCCTGCAGTGAAGCAATTGACTATTGCTCTTTGGTGCCACAACAAGTTCTGCCTGTGAGTGCATACACAGAAATCCCCTCCGAACTGCCCATGGCACTACTGAATAACTAACAAACTACCAAAAAAGTACAGTTAATTATATTCAATGAATTAAATCAAAATTCAGACTCATTAAAGACCCGGGGACGTGCTGTGTTATGTATTTTGTTTATAAAGAGTACTTTTAAATGGAATGGAAATCAAAATAACAGCACAGAAATATCTGAGGATTGCTGTAGTGTACGTGAAGTGATGACGGTGTTATGACTCGATGCCACACCTGCTCTGCTGCCTCTCTGCTCATGGCCAGGGCGAGCTGCAGCTGTAACTCCTCCTCTCCGCTCGTCTGCGGCCGGGCCTGCTCTAGCTCTGATGACGCATTAGGGGATGTGGCTGAAAGAAAAAAAAAAAAACACACACACACATTCAGCAACATGAAGCATGCTCTGGGGTGTCTCTCTGAAGGCCACGTCAGCTGTGATGAAACAGGAACGAGTCGCAAAAAAAAAAAAAAAAAAAAAAAAAGTGAGGTGAACAAGGGTGAAGGAGTGTTATTAGTTACTATTTTTCACCACTGACTCACCAGCAAAAGCCCATCATACATGTGAAATTTTTAGAGCTCGTTACATTAAACTCCAAAAGATACGCGTGAGATTGGGCTGATAATGGTGCTGAGCACAAACTCACCCCGGAGAAACATATGGAGGACTCGCCAGGACAATTTAATCATGTAAACTAATCCATGGATGCGGCACTCGGAGAGATTCGTAACAGCTGCTGATTCATTTCTTCACGTCTTCACGTCATGGAAGTTCTAATGATTCACTCCAAAGCCTAGATTTTGAATAAATAAGCTGGAAACGCTTACAACAAACGAGAGAACTGGGTCTCGCCAAGGGGTGTTGATAGAGTTGTGGTCTAATGCAAGTGACTTTGCCCCTGACGTGAACGGGGTGACTGGGATTATTAATAGCACCGTTTCGGAGCAATGCAGAACAGAAGTAAATATTTGTGGTACGGCTCCAACCTTTTAAAGCACCCTCATTATTCTAAGCTGTCTGACAGTAAAGCGGCAGTGATCGATAGGATGCAAGTCTCCAATCCATAAAGCCTCTGACCATCAGTCCACCTGATCCACTTACTTCCTAACAATCCTGGACAATAAACCGATCTCGATTTGTATCACGATACAGTTTTCTTTCATAACCACCATAAGGCTATGGCATTCAAATCAGATAAAATTTCCTTTCTATTTTCTTGCTTATTTATTCTGAAATGCTTTGTGGAAAGATTCAAATGAGAGAATGCTATCAGTACGTAGCGGCGCCACTGACTGCGTGCTTCACTTCTAACCGCCTGCGTTTCCCAGCAGTACTGCTGCACACGCCTAGAGCTGCTGAAGAAATAGCACATCATACCGATGGAAGTGGACAGGAATGCCACTGTGGAGGGCTTTCACTCCAAAAAAGTGGAGGCATTTTTCATAGCAGCACACTGATGATGCACAGATCTCTAAAAGGAAAGTGAAATAAGCTATGCCAGTCGATATTACTACTGCGTAATGAAAACAGCTCGATAAATTTGCAATAGTTCATTGAAAATAATACTGATTTACTCTACAGATTATTCCATTTGATAATTCGATTATAAAAATAATCATTTGTTCCAGCCAAATGATAATATGGTATAAATGGTAATATTCAGTAGCTGTGGGTTGTAATATTCAGTAGCTGTGGGTTGNTAATATTCAGTAGCTGTGGGTTGTAATATTCAGTAGCTGTGGGTTGTAATATTCAGTAGCTGTGGGTTGTAATATTCGGTAGCCGTGGGTTGTAATATTCAGTAGCCGTGGGTTGTAATATTCAGTAGCTGTGGGTTGTAATATTCAGTAGCTGTGGGTTATAATATTCAGTAGCTGTGGGTTGTAATATTCAGTAGCTGTGGGTTGTAATAATCAGTAGCTGTGGGTTGTAATAATCAGTAGCTGTAGGTTGTAATATTCAGTAGTTGTGGGCTGTAATATTCAGTAGCTGTGGGTTGTAATATTCAGTAGCTGTGGGTTGTAATATTCAGTAGCTGTGGGTTATAATATTCAGTAGCTGTGGGTTATAATATTCAGTAACTGTAGGTTGTAATATTCAGTAGCTGTGGGTTGTAATATTCAGTAGCTGTGGGTTGTAATATTCAGTAGTTGTGGGTCGTAATTTTCAGTAACTTTATTTAATATGTTATAAAAATGCTGCAGAATCGAATTCTGCTCTTGAATAAAATTGACTGAGAAATGTCATCGCGATTTTAATACAACTTCTGTGCAATCCTAGTACATTATGTTCTGATAATAAATATTTATTAAAATATTTAAACAGCAATTAGTATTTAGTTCATTCAGTCTGTGTTTTAATATGTTCTTTAAAAACCGAGATATTAAAATCCTAATATCAAAGCAGGACCGTTGTGTGAGGAGACAGCTGGGCAGAGATTCTCGGATTTCTGACTACAGGGACCCGGGCATTGATGAGAAACGCTAAGCAGAGCTGAGACAGAGGTGAGGTTAACGAGGAAACGTGGGTGTGGATCGTTGCGACATCCCATATTACATCACGAGCTTCTTCCTGTACTTGCCTTAATGGAGGAAGGATGTAAATATGACTCACTCTGAACGCAGTCAGCTGAGCAGCCTGGCACATCGATAAGCAGGGGAGGATCAATAAAGCTCTCCTCCAATGATTGAACTCGCCTGAGGGCTCATTATACTTCATCACAACTGCATCTGCGGACTGACTGAAATGAACTTCGGAAAGCCCTGAGCTTTCAGGCTGTTCACAACCATAGGAGGATGTCAGCGGACCGACCACTGGTTTCCGTCCGCTAATTAATCACAGTGGAGGTGGGCAGGCCGTTCGGACGCCTCGGTTTGGGGGAGCGACTTTTCCGAAGGAGCCAGAAGCCTGCTCGGAATGAATTGGGCCTAAACATAAAGGCTGACACATCGTTCTAGTGGGAGTGTGGAACCTACCAACGCACCAAAGTGCTCTGCCAACGCACAGACATCTTCATTTGAAATGGTGCTTTCCAGTGTTTGGGGGGAGCTCCTGGGCCGTGTTTGTGAGCTCGGATATGAATCAGTATGATTAGCATGACGGTACACTGATTCATATTGAAATGAGCTCTGTACTTACTCTAAAACAAAATGGAATGAGTACAGAGAGAAAACCACATGTTTTGATATTTTTTGAGAAAAAAAAAAAAAAAAGACTTGCCTGGAAGTCAAAGACATGACAGATGGAAACTGTTGTAGACATTTCCATCAGCAGTTCCACTAGAGAAATATATACATACATACACCACTAACCAAGATCTGAAATCTGATTAGTACCTGAGAACATCAAGACAAACCTCTACTGCACCCTCTGAAATATTCTCTTATACGTCTTTAAAAATATTAAATATCTTCAACTATTCAGCAACTTCAGTGAAACTAATAAACAGGTTACAAGAGTGAAGCCTGAATCCAGGAGTTCCTGAGAGCTTAAAGGGTTAACTTGGGACAAAGTTTAGACATGGACACTAATATGACTTCCAACGAGAAACCAAGCGAATAAAACAAACGGCTCAGTCTAACCTACGCGCTGTTATGTGGTTAACTGCGCTGCTCGTAGCAGAACACAGGAAATCCTTGACCGCACCGCATGCCAGATCGCATACATGGTCAGCATCAGTAAACTATAACTCACTGCACCAAGTCTACAGACTATAACAGGCTAGATATTTTATTCAATCGTTTATCTACTCCATTACGCAACGTTGAATTCATAGGTCTCTGACTTCAAAAAAAAAAAAAAAAAAACACAGTCATTTGGAGAAATCTCAAATTATACCCGGCTGCCTGTTTTTCCCTTATTTGTGCACTGAAACGTCCTAATCAAAGACAACCTGTTGACGTCTGGTTTACACTTAACAGAAAGCCCATTCACAAATTCTGGAAGGACAATTCCCGGAAATTTCCACTGGAATGCAAACCATGCCGCTGTTAACAGTCCAGCTTTTCTTGCGGAGGTTTATCCCCCCTCCCTCTTTTATTTTAATGACTCAGCTGCTTGTTCTTCTGTTTAATACTCCATGTTTGAGAAAACCACATCAGTTGAAACACTAAAGACGAACACACCAAAAAAATGTGTCAAATGCTATACTAACAACACAAAGCCAAAACAACAACAACAACAACAACAAGAACCAGGCAATATGGAGAGCGCCAGTATTTACAAGTTAAAACCCACTCTTCATGCTCCAACGCCTCAGACCTGATACACACGCGCTTATCACCTTATCGGTAAACTCTTCAGTGTCTGGCATTCCTGTGTTGAGTTATAAAATGATTTAGTCATGTGTGGGAGAGGGAAGAGAGAGATGCATCCTTCTTCCTCCCCTCTGTACAGGATCACAGTGCAGCACACTGGGCCTTGGGGAATTTGGGAATGTTGGCTTCCTGTAACCAGCGTGAGGCAAATGGGGAGGGAAATGCGAGGCATGCCGTGGTTCAGAACGCTCAGAGAACAGAAGGACAGCTAACGAAAAAGACAGATCATCTCCAAAAGCAGAGATGCTAAAATTTCACATTGTGCCGAGTAAAGGATTACTCCACGTAGTTAGAGCCTTCAGGGCTCCTTGAACGAGACAAGGACAGTAAATCATGAGCAGTGGCAGGCCAGCTGCACAGCCTCGGCAATGAATCCTCAAACAGCCAGAACGCTAAATCTTACATCAGCTGTTAATCATTTTACTTCAGATCATCAGGGACGGAGTGGAACATCACAGCCGAGTATCAGAATGACTTAATAAAGCCTGATGCGATATAATCATCTCTATACACTATTACACTACTACAATATCCAGCTCTGTTTACTACATTTATGCTGTTAAACACCAGACCTGGCAACCTTTACAAATCTTGCATAAGAGCTCCGAAATTTAACATCAGGGTACGCTAGCACAAGTTATCACACAAAAATGTTTTGAACTGATATCGCCTAGAAGCCCCGCCCCCTTCCCCCCATCTCACGCGCTCGCTGTGCCCTCGTCTGAATGTCTCTAATTCATTAATACGAGAAAAATCTACCAACGTAGGTTCAACTTAGACTCGTATGTTAGACACGTATACAGTTAACATGAGTTAACTATATTTAGCTATTAGAAAAAGAAGCAGTGTCACATATTCATCATAGATAGTGAAGCGAAATTCTTTCCTCACATATTCCAGCATGTTAGGAAGCTGGGGTGAGAGCACAGGGTCAGCTGTGAGAAGGGCCTTGCTCGAGTGGCAGTGTGGTAATGCTAGAGCTGGAGCCACCAACCTTCTGATCAGTAACGCAGAATTTTTAACCAACATTGAGCCACCACTGCCCTAATCAAGCCCAGCACACTTACCNAACAAAGTCAGAATTCAGCAGAGTACAGCACATGAAATGGTGGAAATGATCGTTTTCCTGTCTTTTCTGTCGGTTCTGGACAATTAACCTCCATTCACCACAGTACAATTACCACTACATTACCATAAAAAAACAAGTTTATATTACACTGATATAAAGGAGTTTATATTACATTGCAATATCGTGTAAGACGGTTAGATCATATATGGCTACACAGCACAACAAAGACTTTAAAAATGATCTCAACTTCAAATAAACTTACATCCGTGATATGATGCCGGTGAGCCCTCGGACCTGCCGTACTCCTCCGAGTAGCTGGTGGAGAGGTTCGGCTGGCTGGAGCCACGACCAAAGCCCATCTGGTGGCTGCTGCCGACGCTGGTGGCTACCTGGGCCATGCGCTCTTTGGTCTTCAGGGCCTGTGAGCGCTCGCCCTTCAGCCGATCGTCGTCCTTCAGCAGAACCACCAGCTGCTTGGACTTCTCCCTCACGTTGATGCCCTGGTCTTTACCGTCACGGTCGACATACTGGAAGTCTTTAAGGGTCTGGATGGCAAAGATGTTCTCTTTGCACTGCAGGGCCACACGCTCCGAGCCGGTCTTGATCAGGTAGTCCAGCAGCGTCAGTGCCTTGTACACGTGCCGCCAGTTCTTGCCGTGATCGTTCAGCCTCTTCCAGATCATGCTCATAATCTCGGAAAAGGCCACCACGTTGTACGTGAGGTCAGAGATCTCGGACATTAGCGAGCTGGACGGCCCCCATGGGTCGTTGGAGGTGGCCTCTCTGACCTTTTTCTCTGCATCTGAATAGTTATTGACCACATTTTTCATCTGCCTCCGGATTGTTGAGCTCGGCATGGTGCGGTTTTGTGTGTTAATATCCTTGTGATTTAGTCTGAAGGGGGAAAAAAAAAAAAAAAAAAAAAAAAAGAAAAAAAAAACCCCAACCAGAAAAAGTTCCTTCTCTTCTGTTAGCTCTCAGAGTCAGGTTCAGATTTCTGAAAGGTTTTAACTAGTCCAAATGTGCGTTAATAATTCTCTGCGTTAGTTGGTGCCTGTTAAAATCATTTCCACACAGAGTAGGGAGTGAGCATGGTGAATTCCTCCATTACCTGGAACACAAAACCAACAAGGTAAGCACAGAGCCAAGACATCGGAACAATCCTTGGTTATAAACCGACAGAAGAAACCAATTAAATATCCTACGCAGCTGAACTGTTCAGAACTTTATTACTATTTTTCTGTGATTTTTCTGCAAACCTGATGGGAACTTATACTGCATACAAGCTAATCTCAGGTCAAGAAATCTTTTAGTCATGCCCTTTAAGAGTGCACATTCAGCCAAGTGTAGTGAGCATATTTCCTGACAGCCCCAGCATTTCCTCACTGTTAAAAATTACCCCCAAGTCGGATAAAGAGAAATAGGTCACAGCTGTGCGCTTTCCAAACAGAATGTGTAGTAGGCTCCTATCCAGATAGTGAAACATTACCCACATACACACGCGCACACACACACACACACACACACACACACACACACACGCTACTGAGACTAAAAAACACAGAGTGGACTAATGCCTGATGTGGTTCATGTTACACATCTTACAGTAATACAACACCGTCAGCATGTGAGGAAACGTCTCATTTCCCAAAAGTAATTGCATCAAATTGTGCTTTCCATTTCTGAAAGAAAGAAACAGTCTTAAGGACACGACCGCCACAGGTTTCTTAAAATATTGCAAAATAATCAAACCTACAAAATACACAGCGACTAACAGTCTCTACTTTACTTCTGCTTATGTGCTTTTCTGAAAGCACAAGTCCGGTCGTGATTTTAATATTTGATTTTCCTGATCGACCTGAAAACTCTTCCAACTACTTTGCATCTTTTTTTAACAATTATGCTATATGGACGAAAGTTGCCTATTGACAACAATGAGTTAATCTTAGAACCACGAGCCAAGCTCAGCATGCTTGGCATGTCTTGTAAATTCATTAAAAATCAGCGAAATGTGACTCTTGCCAAGCATCCATACAGCTCAACGTCGGCATCGATTCCCTCCACCCACCACCCTCCCGACATCCCTGAGTCTGCATATACATGAATAAACACAGGCCCTAATGAAACATCTGCTGCTTTAATCACCGATTCAGTCCCGGCACACAGGCGGAAGAGAGGGGCGACTGTATCGGCGGCGGAACAAAGACGCAGAAGCCCTCGCTCTGACCGGGGGCTCAGGAAGCGAGCACACAGGCACAGTTTGTGTGAGGGTGTAGGACGCACAGTGGCTTCTTCCATACTAAAGAACAGCTCAGGTCTTAGCCTTGCCAATAACTAGGCGACTCAGTAGCTGGTGCTGAAATGAAGCCAAGCACCAGGCAGAACAAATTCTAGGCAAGTAGGAAAGTGAAGATGCGCCGTGGCTTCGTCAACTCCACTGCAACGCCGATTAGTCAATCTCAGATATGACACAACCTTTTCCTGGAGGACAGGGTGATCGATATGACACGACAGCCAGACAAAATAGGTGCTGTCACAGATTATCTATCTTAATCTATAAGCATGGAAAGCTAGATAAAGAGCTGAGTCATAGTGGGTGCATCTATTGCTGGTAAATCTCTGATTTCAAAGAAGCAAAGTGGAGCTGGCAATCGAGGCTTGTAAGATGATTCTTTAATTCAAAGACAACTTGCCATACCAACAGTTCATATCCCTCAAAGACTAATGTGTCAGGAGGAACTAATTTTAGATAACCAGTTGCAGCCTACAGAGTTGTTGTACCGTACAATCACGAAGACAGCTCGATATATTGCGTAAATGACAATATATTGTTTGTTAATTGTATTCTCAAAATCTGTTAGATTGACAAATGTGTTTTTTTGCACGTTTGGATAAAAAAAAACTTTCCCTCAAATAATGCAAGCCAAAGTTTAACCTTGACACGTCACAACTTCACAATTTAACATACTGATAAGCATACCGCATTATCAATGTGTAGCAGCACAGTCGCAATCTGCTATTTTTATCCATACCACGCAGTCCGAGTTCCCACCTAGCCGCTACTGATTAAACACTTAGCTATGATAAGCTTATTATGTAGCCCAGGGCAGGGAGTGAGAGTAATGTACATGAAATTAAATTCTGACAGGGACTCACCCACCCTGTCTGCTCACGACGTAAGATACGTTTCAGATTCAGGGCATGGGTTAGTCACACGCTGCCTACCGACGTTAAACGGGATTAGATAACCTTTACCGTGGTCCATCTGAGAATGGAGTGAGAGCGTAGAAAAAGGGAGGAGGAAAAAAATAATCAACTGATATCACTCCGAGAAGCCAGAATCTTAAAGACACCCATTTGTACCTACAGCACAGATCACAAAGCTGTTGAAGGTTTCACCTGAAACTGACTATTTTGGGTTGACACGCCTGACGGAAATAGAAAGCCAAAAAATAAAAAGAAAAAAAAAAGCACACACTGCAGAAAATTTAATTCAGCCAACGGAATAACCCAGAGTCTAAATGAATAAGAACCACGATCATCATTCGCTGTACTAGTAGTTTGATAGTTAGTAGTAGCTGCTACTTCTCCTCGTTGTAACGCGGCTCTACAAATCAGCGTGAATGCTAGTAACCCTGACTGAATGTTATCGTAGATATGCGCATGAGAACTACAGCACAGGTGTGAAGGACAAAGTGCCCTGATACAATACAACCACGAAGAACAAAAAAAATGTCTGCGACAAGTACCAACAAGTCTTCATGGCTGCATGGCACAAAAAAAAAAAAAAAGAGAGAGAGAGACGATATGGGTTTAGTGAACACTGACTAAAAACCACAACTTAACTCTCAAGGCAAACTCAGTACATAAGGCATTTGCCCAAACGATGATATTAGCAGTGGGTGTGTCAGCATGAACAAGTCCAGAATGCAGTCTAAACCAAAACACTGTAGCTTAAACAAGAGAAAACACAGGAGCATCAAAGAAAGACAGCTGGGTGTGTGTTCCAGTGCACGTCACCATTCTTCCTAACCCAGCCAGTTAGATCACTTCAGTGCGAACTTAAGTGCACTTACCGAATTCGGAGCGGAATTATCCGCGGTTAATATGCATAACAGGTTCGTAACCTGCATGGCTTGTCCTGTTGTTTTCTCCCCCATGTCATGTAAAATAATACGGGTGCCTACAGGATGATACCGTGGGAAACAGACACGTGTAACTGGCACTAATCGCACCACGAGGGGTTGTTCAAGTGTCACAGCGTATGATCAGACGGTTACCTCAATTCTGACTTTCAAAATACAGATTGCTTTTTATGATCAAGCTCCTTACTCCAGTCGTTATCATCCCATTTGGGCCGGGCTGCAACTCCCCTAATACTCTGCAACCCTCAGGACCCCTAAATTATACTACAGCAACCAGCATTTCCCTGCACAGGGGATGCGGCTGCACTGAAAACCCTTCGGCTGTGTAAACATGTCACATTGCTGCCTCTGCTGCCACCCCTAGCATGTTCGTAACTTTATCATACATGACCGATCTCAAATGCACAGAAATACATGACACCGCTGACCAAAACTAAACAAAATCTACCTCTTTTTATTTTTTTTTCGCTAAGCAGCGCTTCACATTGTCTCACTAGTTAGTGCACCACCTTTCCCAAGCCATTCACTCTTTCAGCTTATAACGTCAATGTGATAAATACTGACAATAGCACCATTCAGATTGGAGTCGCTTCTCACAGGGACGTCTGTAATCATTTTTTTTTTTAATAAACATGTCTCCTCAGTGATAAACCTCTCGCATCAGGACAGCGATAAATTTACCACAGGAGGAGTGAGTTTCAAGCAGATTTGTATTTGCTACGAACCCGGGTCTTTGCGTCACGATCGCAACATGGCATCCAAGCGGTCTACGAGGCACCGAAGTCGAGAAAGAACGTTGGTTCTTACTTCAGTTCGGCACAGACCAAGCTTCAGCAACAATCTGAAAACACAATTCATAACCGCGAAGTATACGAGAGACAGTTTTGCGATTCGGGGAGTATTTAATATCTGAAGGACGGCCACTGATAAACGCTATGAGATTAAATATGGCAAGTAGTAGAAGTCGTCTTTTTTTTTTTGACGCAAGGAAACATCTGTATAGAAAATCACAGACATGTATCTGGGATTGAAATGATCAGACGAGTGCAGAGTTTGGCGAAAAAACAGTACGTAATCCGGCCTGTGATTTTCTCAGCGGAGGCCAGACAAAGACACCATGATCAGGATGGGGGAAAAAGTCACAGTGGAGCACCTGTAAAATTGGAAATTACCCCTTGTGTAGATTTAATTGTGTCCGGACAGGGCTAATGTGAGAGGTTTTACAGAAAAATTCGTTCTCAAATATATCTTTCAAAGAAAGAAACAGCTAGGGAATGGGCGAAGACATTTTGTACAACCAATCCGTAATACTTTTGACCAGCTTGTGTCTTTAAATGGTGATGAATACCGTGATACCGCGATATGTAAGACTAGGTTATCATACCGTGGACTTTTGAAACCGTACCACCCCTACGGCTGGAGGAGATACACGGGTGTGACCCAGAGCGCACAGCCACAGAATAACCGCATTCCTCTTACAATGTACAGCTCAAGCTTAAAGCACCACCCGTCTCTTTACTCAGCTGAAAGGGACTAAACAAGTCGATTCTGGACCTTTTTGTGTGTTTTTAACTCATATCGCTCACAGACAAGTTCTCTAAAATCACACACACTGAAGAACTGCTAATAATCTATGGATACATGATCAGTGTTATTAGCTCACTTAAACAAAGCAGACTGTTCTTATAAATACGTAACATTAAACCCAGCTAAGCTTGCAGTTAGTATTAGCTGCCCACTTTAATATACAAGATGACGAGGCAAAAAAAAAAAATACTAACAAAAAAGGTTTCGAAATTTCTAGATAACATTATTATCGGTTACAACTACGCGCTTAACACCTAGCTAGGATATTAGCACGCTTGAGTTAGCCGTTGGTGTTTGCTAGCTAGCTAATCAGCTATCTTAAAAAGGACCTGTTATTACTACGAAAAAATAACACTGAAATAGAACTAAAACTAACGACAAACTTCTAGTTATGTCTGAATATGTAAAAAGAAAAACGCGGTTAAACTCCAACTTCCACTGAGTTATTAAAGTAAACATGTAGCCATTTAGCCAGCAGGATAGATAGCAAGAGAAAACGCAAGAAAAGTTCTCATCCTGTTAGCTTGTTGCTAAGAACAGATTCAGTTAGATTGATTTGTCGATCTCTGGGATAAACATGGAAAGTGTATAACTTGAGAACAAGCAACCAAATGTTATCATTTTTATTATTAAAGAGGTCAGGAGTAGCATTAGTCAGGGGTTTATAACTGGCTATTGTAGTAGTTAGTTGGCTAACATCGCTAGCCATCTTAAGCTAATCTTGGACAACTGGTTGTCTTTAAGGTGTTCGGCAATAATAAATCGCCAAATAGTACCCAAGCTGCCTGGTTTTACTTAACAACTTAAGATATTTAGTTCTTTAGGTTATTTTTTTTTAATCTCGTTAGTGCTGGAGGCTGCTTGGTGCTTTGTGGAGAGATCACCAAAACTGGGAGTCAAAGACAACACACACATGCACGCGCGCGCATGAACACACACACACACACACACATAGAAGCAGCTAGAAAAACAAAAACAATAACTTACCAAGCCTCCGGTGTTGTTGTTTCAGTATTCAGTGTTCAGTATTTTCCCGGGAATAATACCCGGCATACATAACAGGAACAGAAATGTAGAAAGTATAAGTGATTGTTAAGACGTACTGAACTTTGTGAAAGTGGCTTGCCCCGTCTCTGTTAGTGTTTATGTGGAGAGCAGACAGGCGGGCTACACGTCGCCTTGTGTTCTAGCTTTAGGCAGTAGTGAGGCTCAGTATATCAGCACTGTGTGTGTGTGTGTGTGTGTGTGTGTGTGTGTGTGTGTGAGAGAGAGAGAGAGAGAGAGAGAGAGAGAGACTCACTCACTCACTCTATCCAACATGGCGGACTTACTGATAGATCAGCTTCCAGAAAATGCAGGCAGTAAAGGGTGTGACCAAACCGACTCACTTACTCAATATTCCAGCTAAATCCTAATTCCTGTGTAAGATTACTTACTGAATAGTCATTGATTATTGCCGGTTATAAGTACACAACTTGGGAAATATGGAAAGAAGTAAACTCGAAAATAAAAATAAACTCTAAGGCATATTTTGATGGCGCATATTTTCCCCTCAGCTGGCTGCTGGGAACTGCTGCCATCTAATGAGAGCATCTGCTCCACACAGCCTTCTCCTGTTTTATTTATACCTAACTTCTACGGCTAGTATTCACAGTAAACATCTACATTCAATAGTTATAGATCCTAAAATACTCCCATATCATATTCCCCATTCTCTATCTTGCACTCAAGCAAAAATAATGGCCTCGGACGTCCTCACTAGCTGAAAGTGCTCTCACATGTACTATATACAGCACACATAAAAGTTTCGCACTCATTTTCTGTCTGTATGTCTATCCATCCATCCATCCATTGTCTGTACCGCTTATTCCACACAGGGTTGCAGGGAGCCTGGAGCCTATAACAGGGACTCGGGAAACACCTTGGACGGGGTGCCAGTCCATCACTCCATCACAGGGCACAATCGCACACACATACACACTCACTACAGACAATTTAGAGATGCCAGTCAGCCTACAACGCATGTCTTTGGACTGGGGGAGGAAACCGGAGTACCCAGAGGAAACCCCCGATGCACTAGGAGAACACAAAGCTCCGCACACACAGGGCGGAGGTGGGAATCGAACCCCCAACCCTTTACACAACGCTAAAAGCTTTCACATTCACCAGCTTACCGTTCATATACACATAACATTCTCTCAGATTCACAATTTTACTTCTTCTATTAATGTAAAATAATCCCAATCACTAGCTTTATATGCACTTCTATGTGCAAAAAATGCTCCCACATTCACATATAATGCACTCATACACTATATAGCCAAAAGTTTGTGGACACCTGATCATCACATCCATATGTGGTTCTTCCCCAAACTGTTGCCACAAAGATGGAAGGATATAATTGTTTTTAGTATGTCTTTGTATGCTGTAGCATAACAGTTTTCCTTCACTGCAACTAAGAGGCCCAAACCTGTTCCNACCTCAACCCCACTGAACACCTTTGGGATGAACTGGAACACCGACTGCACCCCAGACCTCCTCACCAACATCAGCGCTTGATCTCACTAATGCTCTTTTAGCTGAATGAACACAAATCCCCACAGCCTCGCTCTAACATCTAGTGGAAAGCTTCCTAGAAGAGTGGAGGTTATTATAACAGCAAAGGGGGAATAAATAAGGTTTGTGACGGTCAGGTGTCCACAAAGTTTTTGGCCATATCGTGTACCATTCACATCATGAAAGAGTGTATGAGATCCTTTTAAATGAATGTATGTAGAAAATAAAAACAGCTGCTTACACAGAAGAGCATTTTGTGAGTATATGAGAAGTTTAAAAAATGAAGTTTGAGTTAAAGTCACACATCATATTTCAACATCGAGTCTTTAAATAAAAAGTGAATGTATCTGAATTAAATATTTATTAAAAGGTTTCTTGTTCTGTATAGATTTCAGTAAGCATTGTAGAATAGTTATATTTGATATGTAGCATCATGCACTGTATTTACAGAGTTCAGATGAACTCTTTGTGCACAAATCCATATTTTTAAGGAAAAGTACAAATCCCAAACAAATGCCCAAGCATGAAAAAGAAAATACTGTAATATTTTAATACCTATGTGCCCCAATAAATATGTAAAGTATCTGAAGATTTCACTGTCACACTCCTCAAGCCCTCTAGATGGCAACATAGCACAGGTGGAATTACAGGTAATGGGGATACACCTGAGCTCTTTTTCAGGTTTTACAGCACAGGGCCTGAATGCTTGTGTAAGTGAAGGGGTCTGAACACTTTCTAAATACACTGTATCTGGTTGTCCATAATGATATGGCCTTGTCTTGGAGAAATAACTAACGCTTTATCAAAGCATATTTGCCAGTGTCCTATTTTATGGTGTGATATGAGGAATCACCATTATTCTTAATGGTAGGCAGGGGTGCCATCAGGAAATTTTGGATGCCCTGATAGATTAATACATGTGGAATCACCCCACGTTCTCAAATGTTTGGCGGCCCTGATGGTACAAATAGGATTAGCAAATTAATTAGAAATGCTATCACCTTTATTGGTGTGACTCAGTGTCTGGAAAGAGTCATTTACTTGCAGCTTAAATATAACCATAATCCCAAAGGCATCGTTCTAAAAGCATTTGTGACTTATCCTGTAAAAGCTGCCAGTGTCAGCTGATGATTATTATATGTATTCATGTAATGATGGTAATGATTATTATAATTTTTTCTTTTTGGCTGAAAATGATAGATGGTATTAGACTTTTGGGTTTGCCACAGTTTTCATCAATCTAGTTTTACACAGTTGTATAAAAACTCAAGTGCTCTCAAATGATGGTGAATGGAACCCTGGTTTTATAACACGCATTTAAATTTGATAATGCTAAACCTGGCCTAGCTACAAGATCAGCAGTAGATGATGCTCTAGTAGGGAGCATCTAGTCACTCTGTGTTCATAGTATATTCTAGTGCTTTCCAAGATCATGCTCACCAAGTTGTATGTGAAATTCTAAAAATGCAGATTTCATGATTCTGTGGTCTTACAGTTGAATTCTGTGCAATGTGGGCGGTAGAGACACAAATGCATACATGTGTCCTAACCTAGCAGACTGTCCATCTTCAGCAGGATCACCAAAGTTGATAGTGTGTTGGTTCTGGCATTGCCGAAAAGGTCCGCCTGTGTCTCTTGCAAAACTTTTCCCAGATCTTGGACGCCACTTTTGGGCACAGACTCCAGAGTGAACCCGTATACACGACAGAGTTGTCACACCACTTCTCCCGGTAGGATGAAGCACGGTAGAACCACTAACTACCACCTGACCATCACATAGGAGCCAGGTGTCCAGATGATGTTTTCTTATGCCTCTGGCCATCAGAGCAGACAGGGCCATCTGCATGCATCTCAAAAACAACCGTAGTGCTAGTGAGAGGCCGAGGGTAGGACTTCAAATTGAAATACCTATCGAAAAACCTAATCTGTATTCCAGAGCAATGGGAACATGAAAATATAGTTAGCACAGATCCACAGACATGAACCAGTCCTGTGGCTGCACACATTTCTTGCTAGAAGCAATATAGCAGTTACTTAGGGTACCTGTACTACCACCAGGGGCCAGTACTCAAAATTTTATCTATACGTTTTGAAATGATAGTGAACTACTTTTCGGTCAGTCCGTCAGTGTCCTCCGAAGGTTGCAGGTGTGAAAAGAATAGACATTGCAATATATGTAACTACATTACGTATCTAGAGCAACTAAAGTCAGAAGATCACAAAGAAGAGGCAATTATGAAGATTTCATATCTGTGTGGGACAGAAAAATGCAAAAACAAAAAAAGCAGACCCAAAATTAACAAATTCTTGCTTCCACTTGTTCATGTAATGAAAACGAATAAGGTTAGGGGCTAACTACAGATAACTAGTTAGTATCTAGAGTAAGAGTTGCTTGCTCATTACTATTAACTAACAGCAGCCTGTTGGCTTTAAAGATTTCCTATCCTAATTACTCCACACTGCATGTAATGTATAGTCTCCTCCTGATGTCGCAATATGCTCTGTTCATGCATGGCAGTTTCACATCCCTTAGAAATCCAAAAACACACTATACTGTGTGGTAAGGACACTAGTTCGTGCCACTACCATCCTAGCACGAGATCCCAACGAAAGACATCCTGTTTTTGAAATTTTGCTGTCATCACAGGAAACATAGCTGGATCCAAATATAAGCAAATTGTTGGGAAGAACCTGTTCCAATCAGCCAGACATGTGCATTTAGGGTGAAAATATGTGTTCTGACAGGACAATGAGTCACAACACACGGCAAAAACGACAAAGGAGTGGCTTGAAAAAAAAAGTTTGTGAGTCAAAACCCAAACTTACATCCAATTGAGAATCCGTGGCATGACCTGAAAATTGCTGTTTACCAATGTTCTACATTTAATTTTTCAAAGCTGGAGAAAATGTGCATTGAGGAATGGAAGAAAATGCCAAAATCAGAATGTGCAAATCTCATAGAGGCACATCTGAAACAATTCTCACTCCAAAAGGCAATTTCCACTAAGGGGGTGAATAATTATCATTTAAGCTGTTATTAGATTTTTTTTTCCAATTATTTCCATCGAGAGTCACTTCCAAAACAGCAGAAAAAACCCTTTCTGATATGCTTAAAATAAAAAAGAGAAATAATCACCAGGGTGATGCATGAAATCATGCTTCCCAAATGAAATGCTATTAAAAATGACTAGTTAATGACTTAATGTCTCTTAGTGACTCATTTTTACATCATGTGATAAAACACAATTAAAATAATAGTTTTTTCCCCCAAAACCAAAGGAACTTATTTAAACTAAATTTCAACTGACAAATAGTCTATAAAATCCCCTGCTTATATTTAGCTATGAAGCAGTTACCGCCTCCGTTCCTCACCCCACCCACACTGTCACTCTTTTTGTTAGCCTATAGATCATTTGCCTACACAAAACCACACATTGAAAATCATAGCACAAATCTTTCATTATTAATTCTAATCATTAAAGTTCATCAGTGGTAGACTCTTATATTTTGTAGCAGGGTTGCAGAAGAAGAGCTAGTACAGGTTGACCAATAAGGGGCATTTAGAAATGTAGCCCCACCCACTTGTCCAAACAAATAATCAACCCCTGTGACCCTTGACTGACCCTTGGTGTGACACTTAGATGATGTGTCCCGTGTGAATTCAGGGTTACAGGTGCAAAATTATTGACATACACTGACCAGTAGAGGGCTGCATCACACAAAATTCACATCTATGAGCCTGTAAATGTCAGAAAAAATGTAATCCAAAAGAGGTACCTGGATTGATAGGTAACGCTTGGCTATGACAATGTGCCAGTTCTGTCCTCCAATTCAATACTATGTTACTTTAATTATTTTTAGTGACTCAGGGGCCTTACTAAATATAATAAATTCATCAGTCAGTCTAGGTCATGTCCCTGTTTAACTTAGATCTTGTTTGACTGACAAGTTTATTAGTGTAAATGGAGATTGTTCAGAAAATAAAAGAGTGCAGGATGGTGTTCCACAAGGTTTTATTCTAGGCCCCTTGTTGTCCTTCTTTATATCCATCCCTCTGGATGTGTAGTTCGCAAACACAAAGCAGGCTTTAACTTGCATAATTATGATAGTTATACTTATGAGTTCTAGCTGTATTTTGATAAGAAAAAAAGCAAATACTCATGGGCCAGGTGATATTTTCTAGGATCGCTCCAGAGCACACTGAGCAATAGTTCTATAGATCTTAAATACAGAGTAAAGCATACTTGTTTAACCTATTCTTTTTAAAATGTCATACATATATAAGCTTTCCAACAATGACTGCAGTAATAAAATTAATAAATCAAAACAAATTTACAAATTCGAAAGACACATATACACACATATACACACACACGACACATTACGTAGGTCCACCTCACATTAACCCCTGCCTCTGTTCACTGCTGTTTTCTCTTCCTTACTTTGTTATGGCTTTAAAGAGCTTGTTTGGAGAAAGGCTAATGTGACTGAATTGTTGTTTACCACTGAACTGATGGTTGAGTTAAAGGCAATCAGTTTTAGTTTCCTCTTTCCATTCATGTGATTATATGATGATTCCATGATTAGATAAATGGCCAAAAGTTTGTGGACACCTGACCATCACACCCATATGTGGTTCTTCCCCAGTCTGTTGCCACAAAGTTACACACAATTGTATAGAAAGTCTTCGTATTCTGTAGCATTACAGTTTCACTTCACTGGAACTAAGAGGCCCAAACCTGTTCCAGCATGACAATGCCCCTGTGCACAAAGCGAGCTCCATGAAGATATGGACTGAGAAGGATGGTGTGGAAGAACTCGAGTGTTCTGCACAGAGCCCTGACCTCAATGTCTTTGGGATGAACTGGAACACCGACTGCGCCCCAGATCTGCTCATCCAACATCAGCACCTGATCTCACTAACATCTAGTGGAAAGCCTTCCCAGAAGAATGGAGGTTATTATAACAGCAAAGGCGGAATAAATCTGGAATGGAGTATTCAACAGGCACATACGTATGAGTGTGACTGTCAGGTGTACACAATCTTTTGGTCATACAGTGTATCTATTCATTACCACACCTATCCACAGCACCTTACACTTGTGTATTTAGCGGTAAAAGATTTAGATAGTGGTAATACTTTTTTAGTATAGTCCAGGATTAGAGAATTGTGTAACCTTGTATGCCTTTATTCCAGCTTTCTTTCCATTCTTCCTTTCTCCATGTGCCATATAAGACTCAGAGCACTATTTTGAGCACTATTAACTTGGATACAAACCTCAACCCAGGCATGAAGAAAATTCATGCTCCAACAGCCTTTAATCAAGTTGCAGAATAGATACGGTTCTACGATTAGCACATTATGAAGCACTTACACTCAAAGAATTAAACTTTGACAGCTAAAAAACCTATTGTAATAGAGAAATTAAATAAAGTGGTTTGTAATGTCTTTTTGTGGTCTGAATTGTTGTGGTGTTGCTGCTGTAATGTACTGCAAGTCCACCTATGCATTATTATTTTACTTAATGAGTTCAAGCAGTACTCGAGCTATGTATGTGTGGTGCCCTTGTGTCTGTACTCAGGAAGTGATTTTGTGCTCTACAGAACTGGTGTTATTTTTACAACACATTTTCTGTTGGCCTGATAGAAATGTGGTTCACCATGCTGACGCATATGTGATTGTCTAGTTTCAGCGCCACAGCATGCGGTTGGAAAACAAAGAGAGATGGACAGATTCTACAGACTCTAGCAAGAATGATGCCTCAGATCTACTGCACACTTCAATAGCTCAGAATGAGTGGGTGATGAAATATGTACTATAGCAGACTCACACGCTATCTATTTTTAGAGTTAAATCCATGCTGTGCAGTGTCGAAGGCTGTTGAAAGATAAGGAAATATAACCAATAATCTGAGTTTACTACTAAAATGCAAGTTACATCATGTTAAAATTTTCTTTCTATTTTCTTTTCCTGGATTGTCAGAGGCAGGAGCAGTATCTATCTGTAAAGAAGCTGAATGTTTGTGTTTTAAGTCACACACAGGTTTTGTAAGGTACTGTGTATTGCTGACTACATTTCTAGTGAAGCAGGAAATGAGATTGAGCCACTGAGCCCAATAGCCGTTTTGGAGCAAAGTCAGTCCCAAGGGTCCTAAGGACTCTTTTATTCCTGTCTTACTCCTTCGGGAAGTGTCCAACTTTATAACCTTCAAACCTATTTTAAGTATTTGTATGTAGGAATTTGAAAGAACAAGAAGGACTACAAAATCTTGAACATACTACAAGATCTGTATAGTACTAGTGGACACAAATACAAAAGCTTGAATGATAACACTATCTATGTCATTAGATGAGTATATTTATTACACTTGGATATTAAAATTATTGCAACAACTTGTATACATTAGTGAATCATTACCACCTCTCTGAATGACGAATTTTCTAGTTGACCTTGTAGCCTTGACGTTTTTCCTCCTCCCCTATTTTTGTTAGTGTTCCTGTTTTTTTTTTTTTTGTTTTTTTTTTTGCTTTGGTTCTTGTGTGAGAACGCAACAACAGGAACTACCACCCCCTCTCTACCTCATACAGTCTCTCTCTCTCTCTCTCTCTCTCTCTTTCTCACACACACACACACACACACACACACACACAAACACACACACTCCCTCTCGTCTCTCAATCCCCTCCTCTTCATCTTTCTTTCACACTCACACTCATTGGTGGCTTGCCAGCCTCAACAAGCAGACCAGCACGTCATCTGTGCTTTACTGCGATGTATTCAGTGATTTCTGCTCTATAGCTTGTGTTTTCAGAACACTTCTTTTCAGTCTGTCAGGCTGGCAGATCCTCCCTCTGCTGCTCAACTGTACACTGCTTCATAGCTCTTGCACGGAGGGTTGAAGCAATGGAGGCTGTAGCTATCTACGACTTTCGTGCCACAGAGAGCGACGAACTCAGCTTCCAGAAGGATGACATACTTAAGGTAAGTGAGACATGAGAACTCATGTAGACCTGATTGCATTAGTTGCATTAGTCCATTTCACATTAAGATAAACTTTTAGGTCGTATAAACTATTTTTTTACATAGATCATAGGGTTTAATGCTATGAAGAGTTTTTGATGGATAAGATGACTAAGCTTACTGATTATTTCTTTTATGCCAGATCACCAATATGGAAGATGACCCAAACTGGTACACGGCAGAGTTAATGGGAAGGAAGGGTTATGTACCCAAAAACTATATCGAATTAAGACCACACACGTACGTATCAGTTCATTTTAATCTAACAACACTGTTATGCATTTCTATAAGCTTCGTTGGAGAGTAATTCCTTTCATATATTGCTGCTGGAAATCAGATGGCACTAGAGAAAAATGGCACTGAATGGCAGGAAACCAGCCTGTTCTTGCATTTATTATAAGCCACAGTGAGAGTATGATGTGGCTGTTCTACTGTTCGCAGGTGGTTTGCAGGCCGGATTTCCAGGCACGTTTCTGAGGGACGACTGCGCCAGCGGGAATGTGGAGGCTTCTTGGTACGAGAGAGCGAAAGCGCACCTGGAGAGTTCTCGATGTCAGTCAGGTGGGTTAGCCATTTGGATCACCGTACCTGTGACATATATGTGGAATATCATGTTATTTGTCATCGAAGTAGTTGGCATGTGCAGCAATTTTATGCATATAACGTGCATTTGGGCTTTGCCTTTGGCTTAATGATCAGGAGAAGTTTAATATTATTAGCTGCCATGGCTCATTAACTAGTAGTCGCAGGTAGATGGTTTGGTTTTGGCCACGATCAGGAAACATATAAAAGCTCACAGAACAGGGCCATGCTGCTTTCAGAGCTAATCAGCACTGCATGACTTGTGCATGGCTGGTCACAGGCGTGACATTTCTGGTTATTGTTAACGTGAGATTAAGAGGCTGCTGAGTGGATCGAGGAAAGCAGAATTGGCAGCTGGTGTGCAGGGCTAAATTATGGTGAAGTCAGTAGTTTCTCTGCTCCGTATTCGTAGGGGACAGCCCTGTCTGAGGCTTTAGTCATATCATGGGCAACATGGCGACGATGTTTGTGCCCATGAACAGAACATTTGACCCAATTCCCAAAATAAATTAGAAATCTGACTGGCTCCAACTGGCATGTCTGACTGATGACCATAGACTTCTTAGAAGAGTTATTAGTCAGAGGGAGCAACATTTGGAGGAAATAAGTCCATATTGCATCTGAATGTCTCTCTTAGAAGGAAGAGTAAGTTACAGAATTTTTCATAAAATATTGCATGCGAAGAGCTGAAATACCCTGTGCTTTGAGTAAAACTGTTAAGGTCTGGCTGTCAGCAAGTGAAATACAATACGTCACTGATTACGCCGACATCCCCAGCACTGGTTAGCTTGTTCATACTCTGTGAAGCATGTCTACTTTGAGCTTTAGTTGATACTCCATTACTGTGTGTGTTCTGTCTGGCCTCTCAGTCTCTCTTCATAAGTAAGAGCATCAAAAGACTTTTCCAAAATCAGGTCAACAACATTTGTCGTGTCTACCATGTCATGCTAAAAAGCAGCTAAGATGCTAACTAGTTAGCTAAATTTCACTGAAGCAGGTAATGACAGCTAGCTAGCTTGACCTATAAATTAAGAAAAATTCCCAAAATGAATGCAAATAATCAAATAAAATTACACTTACAATTTATTCACAATATTAACCAATTACAAATATAAAATAACGAGCTATACTACTAACACTGTTATGGATTTACACTACTGATCACTACTGTGTTTCTGAGCACTGTGAGTCTGCTGTTAATTAACCGACAGTGATATGTTTAAGTTTGAAATTCTGTCAGTCATTCATTAATGTTTCCATTATTGGCTCTTGGTTACAAGGTTCAGCCCCTTTGAGAGGTCTCCCAATCATCGTATGGAGAAGCTGTTGAGAGATTTTTTCTATAACAAAATCCACCTGCCTGTAATTCTTTGACTCCCAGAGACGCTGTGTGTCCAGACAGGACCCAAAATGCCCGTGGTCCAGTGAACACTGTTGTTGTCAATTATAAACCCAATGTACTTCAGTGGAGATTTTCATGCAGGCTGCACTGTTCACTGAAAACAGTTTGCAATAAATGAACAATGTCGTACTCTAAAGTAACTCTATAAATGATAAAACTAAGCGATTGTATAACTTGTCACCACTTACTATATCTGCTGGTTTCATTGCCGCATTTTAATGAAATCGCTAATTATTGTTCAGCCAAAGATCTTCAAACAGGACTGCAATCCAAGACCATGCACATTAAAAAAAACATAACACAGGTTACAGCAGCCATACAGTAGTAACAGCCATACAATGGAGAAGGGCAAAGCGTGAAGTAGGATAAGAGAAGGCCTTGTTACATAGAGACAAAAATCTGGTTTACCATTTCAGTGAAAGCCATTGCAAGCTTTTTACATGTAGTAATAAATGTATCTGTCTTGTACCAGACAGTGTACCGGTGAAAAGTGAGTAAGTAAGATCATACCACATATAATTCTAGCCACATTTTCCTAGCAGGTTTTTTTTTTGCACATGTAAAGACTAATAATATAAAGTGAACCGTACAGTGACTAATTTAAAACACACACATTTAATAATAAAATGCAATACAGCCTTTTTCTCAATTATTCAACGTGGTGTGAAAATCCAGCTTTTGATATACCTTTGAAATAAACATTTCTGAGAAAAAAGAGATAGAAAGGTGCTACTAAGGTGTAAACTTCGTAACCACCAAATAACAAAATGTTATATTGGTCACACAGAGCGTAGACCTATTCTATTTTTATAGCTGGAGGAAGATATAATTGCATGTGGGGTTTTTTTTCCAGCGAACTTCAGCCAAAACCACTGCAAATTTAAGGTCAAACTTACTACATGTTAATAGTAACACTTAAAACTTTTTCTATTCACTTCGATAAAACAACTAGACAAGGAACATACATTAGTTGGAAAACTAAACTACAAAAACAGGAAACTTTATCACAGTTCCACACAATGTTCTGGTCATTTAAAAGCCAAATTGTGCAACTTGGGAAATCCCAATTTTGTTCTTCTGCACTGTGAGTCAGAACTGTGAGGAAACTTCAGGAAACTTTGTTCAGCACAACGCTGGTTCCATCTGGAAGAATCCGCAGGGTGAGTAGTCAGACTATGTCAGAACTACCTTATAGTAGTAAAAAATATAAGTAAAACGTTTTAATGAAGTAATTCATGCAATTACTAAGTCACATTGTTTTTTTGCATAGGAATCAGAAAGAGTTTCGAAGAATACATTGTTATAGAAAATTTGTTTTTTTTATGATGAAAAAATGAAAGCAAATAAACCGTGTCAGATCTTTTTCTACCTTTAATGTCATATAGCAACCAGCAAAATTAAAGTGAAAAACAGTTAGAAGGAAAATATTTTAAGGAAAACAAAAAATTACAGTTACCCTGTTGCACAAGCACACACCCCTTAGCTAATACTTTGTTAAAGCATCTAAACGAAACGAACATTATGTAGTGAGTCAGAAAAACCCATTCTCAGATGGTTGAATCGTGTAGGACTAAACCGTTAATTATTGCACTCTTTCTTCCAAAAATGCTCCAGATCTATCAAATTACAAGGGGATCTCCTGTGTACAGCCTTCTTCAAGTCATCCCATCCCTCTTCAGCCTCATTCTAGTCATTGACTTGGATTTGTGCTTTGGGTTGTTATGATGCTGGGAGGTGGAATTTTTCCTCATCCTCAGCCATCTAACAAAGGCCTGCAAGTTTTGTTCCAAAATAGATTAGTATTTGGAGCTATCCATGATTCCATCTTGATTGGAGTCCCAGTCCCAGCTAAAGAGAGGCATACCCATAACATGATGCTGCCACCACCATGCTTCACTGTGGGTATGGTGTTCTTTGGTTGACAAGCTGTCTTGTTTTTGCACCAAACATATCTTTTAGATATGTGCCCAAAAAGTTCTACTTTGCTCTCATCAGATGATAACACATTTTGCCACATGGTTTGAGGTGATTTAGTTGGGCTTGGATGTTTTTTTCCATGAGAAAGGGCTTCTGTCTAGCCACCCTATCCCATAGCCACATGCAGTGAGTGACCGCTACTTACGAGATATTCCTGCAGCTCCTTTAATGTTGCTGTAGGTCTGCTGCCAGCCTCACTGATACGTTTTTTTAATCTTGTCCTTTCATCTATTTTGGAAGGACGTCCTGTTCTCGGTAATGTCACTGTGGTGCCCCATTTCCTCTGCTTGTTGATGATGGCTTTCACAGTGCTCCATGGTACATCTAATGTTTTGGAGAATCTTTTGTGCCCTTTCTTCTGATCAAAATCTTTTGACAGTGAGATCCTGTACATGCTTTGTAAGCTCTTTGTGAACCATGGCTTCAGCAATTGAATGAAACCAAGAAGATGTGAAGAAAATCCTACAGAAAGAGCTGATCTTTGTTTGGGGTTAATCAGAATCACTTGTAAGATATTGAACATGAGTTTGAAGGTGATTGGTTCATTCTTAGCACAGTCACATACCCCATTATAAATAGGGTGTTCACACTTGCAGCCTGGTTATTGTACTTTTTTCTTTTTTTCCATAAAACATTTCTAATTGTTTTCCCCTTGAATTTTGTTGGTTGCTGTCATATTAAAGGTGAAAAATATCAGACATAATCCATCGTTCTTTCTTTCTTTTTCTGCATCACAGAAACTTGTAATTTTAACATGGGTGTGCAGACAGTGCCGCCATTGCAGAGGGACAACGGGAGAGGATGAGTTCAGGGAAAACACTGATGAGCTGTGGTTATAGAGAAACATAGTTTCAGTGTGGAATAATAATGTGTAAGCAATCCTAACAACCTGTAATGAGCAGGTTTTGGTATGTTGCTTACATAGGAATCAAATGATAAAACAGCATCTAAGGCTACACCAAGGTTCTTGGTAGGTTTTGCCCCAGGCCTGGGNGCAGAAGATGAAGAAGATGATAATTTCCGTATTATCAATGTACTACAAAGTAATATTAAGTAAACTTGTATGAGTGCGACAAAAGAGACTTTTATTCATTTAGGCAGAAAGAAAAAATGTATTTTACCCTTACAGCCATGACATGGGGAAGTGATTCATGCTCACACTTTGGTGTACATGTTATTCTAAATGATCGATTCCACAGCTCTCCTTTTGGCCCATTATGTGCCTGATAAGCCTCAGTCAGATATGCTTAGCCTGTTTCTTTCATCTTATGTCTTTTTTCCCTGTTTTTCATCTATATCAGCATTATTATTGCATAGTATTGTTGTTCTTTGATTCAGCAGATCATTTGTAGTTTGATTGTTTTGTGTTTGTAGAATTCCTGAGGACTAGTACTTAATGCAGCTGTGCTGCTCTGTGTGTGTGTGTGCGTGCGTGTGTGTGTGTGTGTGTGTGTGTGTGTGTGTGTGTGTGTAGTCATGGCTCTTTTCTTCCTGTTACTCATAAAGAAAATTGTTTTAAAAAAAAAGAAAGGAAGAAAGAAAGAAAGAATATCCGGGAATAGGTTCTCCAATAATGTGGGAAACTGCTGTAGTTGTTTATTAGGGAAGGAATTGATTACTAATACTCTGATGTAGTACTGAAGCGCATTCAGTGATTAATCGACCATTTGGTTAAAGAAAGCAAGAAATTATGCACACTTAACAGCACTTCATTCTTTCCACTTAACAGCTACGGCGATCACGTGCAACACTTCAAGGTTCTGAAGGACAGAGAGGGACAGTATTTTATCTGGGACGAGGTCTTTTCATCTCTCAACCAGTTGGTGGACTTCTACAAAAGCAACAGCATTGCTAAAGAAAGGACGGTCTTTCTCCGAGAGGCAGAACGCTCACAACGGGTAAGCTGAGGTGTTTGGGTGTGGATGTTTTATGATATGGGTATAAAAATACACAAGAACCTGACATACTCTCATTCTGGATTATCTTGTTTATCAGCCTAAACAGTGTTAATCAAATTTAGCCAAAAATTTATTTTTTTAAATACATAGATTATGCATGTGAATAGAAAGCCAACAACTATTTTAGCAAAGATTACACCACTCAGGATGAGATTTTAGCCAAAGAGTCTACTGTAGTTTTTTTGTATTACATTATGACAAATGATACATTTCACAACATGAGACGTTCATTATCAAATTAACATTACGTTGCTATGTAAATTCAGTTAATCAGAATATCTTATCAGATAAGGATGACACTCAGAGTGGCAGATCAGCCCTTGCTGAGTAATAAGGTGTATTCACACATACCTTTTATCCACCAGAGGCCACATCATGCCCATGCGCTGGTAGACTTCACCCCCAAGCACAACTCCCAGCTGCAGTTCCTGCGCGGTGATGTCATCGACCTGCTCGACTGCTCAGACCCGCAGTGCTGGAAGGGACGCTGCAATGGGCGCATCGGTTTCTTCCCCAAAGAGTACGTCAAGCTCATTTACCACTGACCTCGGCAGAGCCTCATGCAGGGGGTCACCTGTGGTCCTTAATGACCAGCGCAGTGTGGTCTGATACACCTAATTCAACTTATCAGTTAGTAAAAAGACTGATCGAGCAGGGAAATGATGGAAATTCATGTGGACTGCAACAGACAAGCATACAGACAGGTGTAATGTTGTGTCTGTGAAAAATGACATGTCTTCCCTGAAGAGCGGTGAACAGGAGAACAGAAAGAACTGTCTAATCCTTTTCATTTAGCTTACTCGTATATGTACATTACTATATCTGTGATTCTCAGAGAGAAACCCGAAGGGTTACTCCTTTCTTCTTTGTAGTGATTTCAATGAAAACGAGCAATAGGTTCAAACCTAAATGTGTTTAGGGCACAGGTTCAGATGCAACATTTCGCAGCACTTTTTTTGTAAACTTTTTTTTTTTTTTTTTTTTTTTTGCCAAAGCTCTTTAATTGCAGATTGTGTGTTTGTGAGATTTTTTTATACATATATATGTGTGTGTGTTTGTCTGTTGTTGTTGTTGTTATTTCTCTTATATGACCTGGGTGTGATTACTGCAGCAGTGAAGAGGAAATAAATGTGTGTTAGTGATAAGACAGTTGGCTCAGGTGTTTGTAGGGCTTACATACAAAAAGTTGTGTAAGACAAACCAGAGGCTACAGGTCAGCTTTTCACTGCAGTTCTTGGTTGGGAGAAGTCGGTTTTTGAACCCCATCGAGTCACGTGACCATGCCTGCTAACTGCTACCTGTCCAGGTTGCCAGATTAAGTAAAATCCTCCTTACCAGACCACATGTCTGAATTATACAGAAAATGTGTGGGCCGCTGGACACCATTTAGTCTGCTATATCACAAGCTATTACAATGATTGCTTTAGAGTTTGTATAATATTACAGAAATTCTCTCCACAATTCCACATCCTGTCATTTTAAGCCCAGTGTGAAGTAATTTCTGTTGTAGGTCTAATCATGGTTGTAAATATTATATTATAATATTATAATATAATAAATAAACAACATTGTGGATTGATAAATACATAGTAAATAATACATAATGTAGATATTAAGGTTGGGTCCCTGGAGGACTAGTGGATAGGCCACAGCGCTCTCATCGCTGAAGCCCAGGTTCGATTCCTGGCCAGGGAACCAGCCCCAGCCACTGGGGTTGTGTTCAACAGTTGGGGAGGGTTGGGTCAGGAAGGGCATCTGGCATAAAAACTGTGCCAAATCAAATAAGCGGACCAATGATCCACTGTGGCGACCCCTAACGGGAGCCAAAAGAGGAGCAACAACAACAATGTAGATACTAAGGTTAGACTGTTAAATTTCATCTGTATTGCATAAATACACTATAAGACCAAAGGTTTGTGGACACCTGACCATCACATACATATTGCCACAAAGTCAGAAGCACACAATTGTCCAGAATGTCTTTGTATGCTGTAGCATTACAGTTTCCCTTCACTGGAACTAAGAGGCCCAAACCTGTTCCAGCATGACGATGCNCCTCACCAACATCAGCGCCTGATCTCACTAATGCTCTTGTAGCTGAATGATCACAAATCCCCACAGCCACGCTCCAAAATATAGTGGAAAGCTTCCCAGAAGAGTGGAGCTTATTATAACAGTAAAGAGGGAATAAATCTGGAATGGGATGTTCAAATATTTGAAGCACATATGGTCACGATGGTCAGGTGTCCACAATACTTTGGCCATATTTTGAAGCTGTTTCTTTTTCCATGATATTTTGAAACAAACCAATCTGGCAACACTGTAATAACAGCGGGGAAAATTCATATGTAGTGTTATGTGAACGGTTATTAACACACCATAGGTGTGAGCACATACATTTAAAGTAATGACCCGAATCGGTCTGGAAACTTGTAGGAAATTTTAACACGCTAATATTTTGGGGTGTTTATTAATGGCTCTGTCTCAGATTCAGTGTCTAAACGAGCACCATGTTAATTTACGCACTAACGAGTCCAAGCCGGAGTTCCTGTACAGTGAGGAGCAGAGGCTGGCGCTGGAGAGGCTGCTGGACGAAGGTCCGGACTGCTTTCAAGAGTTCATCAAGACCAACCGGATCAGGCCATTTTTGTCGGACCTGGAGCTCGCGCAGCTGTCCGCCTCCGTGGAAGCATACCGCCCGGATTTACCCGATTACTCAGCCGGCTTTGATGGGGACAGTAAAGAGGCGCGTGTGTCCCTGCAGTACTGGCCAGAGCGCTCTGAGGACACGCTCCCGCAGCTGGAGCTCGGCTGGCCTCAGTGCGCGAGCTACCGTGGAGTGACCCGCGCCGCCGTGCACGCGCAGCCGCCCCTCCACGGGGACGCGCATATCAAAGAGATCATCAGGAGAACCATAGCACAGGCACAGAAGGTGAGATTGGGAAGTATTACCCTTAGCAGAAGTAGCAGGAGGAGTAATAACAGTAATCATCATCATCATCATCATCATCATCATCATCTATAAAGGCATAGTGTAGGTTAATGAGCTCAATAGTAATAATATTCTGCTATTGTATAATTATTTACAATTCTTTAATATTAGGTTTTATATTAAAATATAACATCACGTTCAATTTTATCATATTTATTTTATTATTTGCAAGAAATACTTACAAATTAACATTAGGTTTATACATTATGTTGTTATCATGTGAACTTTTTAGCACAGGCCCCTTGAATTCCCCCTTCATAGAGGGGCCCTAGATACACAGCCCCATTATTCACTTTCAATAGTAGTAGTAATAGTAGTAATGTGATGAATTCATTTCATTTATTTAAACCTAAGAAAACAGAATGTGAACACTATTTATTGTGGTGTTGTGTTGCACACATTAGTCCTAACATCAACACTCACATTCTCACACAACATGATTTGTATTATGTAAGTGAAACTCCGGAGAATAGTAAGCAAGACCAGTTCGAAGCTCATCCCTCGGTAAGAATGAACCTGAGGTACAGGTACAAACACACAACTTTTATGAAGTCGTGATGACGTTCAAGGCAAAGTCCAGCAATCATAGTAAGTCATATGCAGGTAGTAACCTTGAGTTTAGATAAAGTTTGAAGTACATACAGAGTCCAATATTTATCAATATGACAAACATACAAAGTGTTACTAACTGCTTTGAAATATGATGATAATCTTTTATAACCGTAAGTGAGATCTGAAGAGGTTTTGCAGAACAGACTTCCTCTGGTTAAAATTTGGTGGTCACTGAATATGGGAGATAATATAAGCAATCTAACATGGACATATCTCCATTTACAGGTCATTGCTGTGGTCATGGATTTGTTTACAGATGTGGACATCTTTAAAGATCTCTTGCATGCAAGCTTCAAGCGTAATGTGGCTGTATACATCATATTGGAGGGTACTGGGGTTCCACACTTCCTGAAAATGTGTGAGAGTGCCGCAATGCACACAGGACATCTCAAGGTAAGTCTTTTTTATTATTTATTTCGAGCTGAATTCAAGGTTAATCTTTAACCATGTCAGAACCTTTGATTTTAAGTGCAACACAAAAGCTCCCTAGTTGAATTTTTATTGAACTGATATTCAGACAGGTCTGAGGTAGATCTGAGAGGCCAACGTCACGTCACGCCTCCTGTCTGACCTGAGGGTTCAGACAGAGACAGAACACAGCTGATCACAGATTAGCAACGTTCCAGAAAAACAGACATGAGCCACTGAGAATGAGACTGGAGAATTTGCATGTGTATTGGACAGGCACACGCAACACATCGTGACCTCAGGATTATAAGATCTGGTGGGAAAATGAGTTAACCACATACATCAGGTTTTTCTGAGGTGTTTTTTTTTCATTATTATTATTTCGTAAAGTTTTCCTCCACGGTGAAAGTAGGATGAATGCAACAAAAGTGACCTTGACCAGTCACCTTCAGGAACATTAGAAAGTCTTCAGCGCAGTCAAAAACTCATATTACGGCAAACATCCAATTACTTTAGCAATAAATAATACTGACTTAAGCTAGTTACATGCAGTGTACTTAATAAAGTGAACTTTCCAGTGTAACCACGAACTGAAATTTGGCTAGAAAACCTGTAAAACATGCTTGTGTGGTTCCACAGAAATATATATTGTATGTTGTACATATTTTAATATTGTGAAATATTTCAAGTGAAAGCATATTTGATCATAATTTGGATTTAATCATGTATATTTGAAGTAACCTTAAAATGTAGGCCTTGTTGAGCTGTAAGTGTAAATTTCAGCTCTTTTGAGTTTTGCTAGCTGGGATGTAAAAAGCTCGGTGTCCCAAATCTCAAAACAGCTCATCATCCAGATAGATCCTTAAAATACTACGGTCACAAAATCTTACTGTAAGACTAATGCAGCTGAAAATATGCTGTATTTTCTGCAGAATTACAAGTAAGAAAATAAGGATGCAGATTACACTGGTGGCTAAAGCATGATGTTGAAATCCCCTTACAAACTGCAGTTGTGTAAGACCGTAGTGTCTGCGTTGTTGCTGTTCCTCTTTCAGCTGCTCCTGTTAGGGATCACCACAGCGGATCTTCGGTCCGCGTGTTTGATTTGGCACAGTCTTTACGCTGGATGCCCTTCCTGACACAACCCTTCTCAATTTTTATCCGGCCTTGGGCCCGGCACTGAGAGCTCACTGTTGCATGCAACCCCACAGCGGTGAGAACACTGTGGCCTAACCACCAGCCCTCCAGTGACCACCACAGTGCCGAAATAATACACCTGAATTTTCCATTTTCTCATAGGTTACAAATGTTGGCATGTAAATCTGTTAAATGAAGTCGTCATTCAGCAGAAACATGATAATATCTGACCTCTTACACCTAAAAACACACAAAAACACCCATTAATGGGGTTAACAGAAATCTTATAATACTTTGTTACTAACCTGACTGATGAGCAAGTGGCTTTATGTAGAAGCCTTTTACATTTTTTATTTTATTTTTATTTATTTTATTTTATTTATTTATTTTATTTGTGTCTTTTTATCAAAGACACAAAGGACAAAATGCAGAGAGTAATAATGCTCTGAGCTATAATGTATACCCAGAAAGACTGAAAGACTAAGCAGGTTCACATACTTATACAGCATTTGTCTTCAGGGTGTCCTTGTGCCTTACTCAGAATAATGTCCACTTTAAATGTGTATGTAATCACTATGCAGAAGAGCCCTTAATGTTTTTCTTTTTTTTTTTTTTTTTTTTGCCTGGAATTGTTTAGAATTTGAGAGTGCGGAGTATCAGAGGAACTGGCTTTTTCACTCACTCGTCCAAGAAAGTATGTGGGAGCCAAAGTCAAAAATTCATGTTTGTTGATGGACACAAAGCCATTTCCGGATCATACAGGTCTGTTTTAGGATCTGTTTTACCTTTTACAGTGCCTTGCGAAAGTATTTAAGCCCCTTGGGATTTATCAGATATGTCTGAATAACAAATGATACGATGAATTACACATATTCTTCCTGTCAGTATTTTCGTTGAAAACTCATGTTCCCTTATAGTGAATTGGTCAGCAAGTATTTCAAAGAAAATAAAAAACTGAAAAATGCTGCTTGCATAAGAATTCAACTCCCCCCAGGTTGCTGAAGCTCCAGATGAAAGATATTGTCTTAATGGGCACGGTTGAATTACAGTTGGCCTGCAACTGTGAAATATTAAAACAACTCCCATTTTCTGAACACCTCAGTTAAACTGCCATTGAAAAAAAAAACGTTTGGAGGAAGAAGTAAAAATGAAGATTACAGAGGATTCTAAAGAAGTTAAAGATAAGTCAATAACATTTCAGAACTTGGGAAATTATAAGTTTGGACATCCCACTAAGCACATTGGATAAATAGTGAGGAAGTGCAAGCTGCATCACACTACCCAAGCACTAGCTAGGCAAGGTCCTACTTCAGAACACAAAAATATGGCACAGACTGGTGAGGGAAGCTACAGTGAGGCCAACAGTCACTCTGAAGGAGTTACAGAGTGCAGTGGTTGAGAGTGGAGTGAACATGCACCAGACAACAAGATCTTTCAAGAGTTCTGCATATTTGAGGACGGTATGGGAGGTTGGCTAGAAAGAAACCACCGCTCTTATGAAAGCATGAGAGTGAGGCAGGGAAGATGTGTTTTTTTTTTTTGGTGTGATGAGACCAAGATCAAGATACTGTCTTTAGGCAAGTTTCAAACCGCTATGTGTGGTTCAATTAACCATACCTCAACTAACACCATCCCTACAGTGAAGTATGCTGGTGGAAGCATCATGCTCTGGGCATGGGAAGCATGCTCTCCTCAGAACCTGGGCTTCTTGTCAAAATTGAAGGGAGAATGGGTGGAGTAAAAGACAGAGGGTTATTACATGAGAACTTGCTTCAGTCTGCTAAAAAATAAATTAAAGACTAAGGCTTAGGAGAAACTTCACTTTTCAGCAGGAAAGTGGACACAAACACAAGGCCAAAGCAGTGCAAGTGTGGTTAAAAACAAAAAGGTGAATGTTCTGCAGTAGCCAAGTCAAAATCCAGATCTGAAGCCCACTGAGTATCTGTGGCACTGTTTGAAAATACAGTAGACAAACAACACCCAACCAATATGAAGAACCTGGAGCAAATCTGCTAAGAGGCATGAGCGAAAATCACTCTCAAACAGTGTAAGGAACTTACCTTAACAACGTTAACCTTTTATTGCAGCAAAAGATGGTTCTACCAGGCACTAGTCTGAAGGGGTTTTGCAAATTGCATTCAGGTTTTTAATTTTTTAAGTTCTGCTGCCAAATGATGAATTTGACTTTAAAAAAATACTTAGAGCATTTAAAAAATACTGGCTGAAACAATTTGTGTAAATGTCATTTGTAATTCAGACACATCTGAAGATTTTTATTCGGGTTGAATAATTTTGCAATTGAGACAATCATACAGTATATCAAATATATAAATATAACATAAATATGGGTCACTTTACATTGTTGTTGTTGTTGCTGTTGTTTTTTAATTTCAGTTTCACATGGACTGCCTCAAGATTAGACAGGAGCATCATTACCGTGCTCACAGGCCAGGTTGTGGAATTATTTGATAAGCTGTTCCAAGACCTGTATATGACGTCTAATGCTGTTAAATTGAACAAGATTAATCTGGAGAATGAACAAAAGCTAGAATTAATCTCTAAAGCAGCACCTGCTCTGAAGCCCTCAATCACCATGGCCCTCAAACTCATCAACCCCAAATATTCTCTGGTCTCTGGTAATTCTACTGCCAACAGCAATCATGTGGATTCTGAGACATGCACAGCCAACAGCAACAGCATGAAACAAACGAAGGAAGTGCCAGAAGGTCCTCACATTCATCCTGGACTGCTCCACCTAGAAAAAGCCAATATGATCGACTACCTGCCTGTTTGGCCTGAGCCAGATCCACCAAGTGATGTCATTGGCTTCATTAATATAAGGGACTGTAGTAAACCCATACAAGCTCACCTCACTCGTTCAGAGCTCTTTGAGGTCTCGCAAGCCATCCGATTTAAAGACCCCATCCACGTGCCACAAGAGTCCCTGTCTGAGAAGGTTTGTCCAAGGCCTACCTCTCCAGCTGCCAATTCAGCCAATGAGCAGCCACTTATGCAACCCCAAACTAGACAGGAGGAAAATAACAAGCATTGCAATTCTCCTCAGAAGATACTTCCACCTAGCAGTCTGAATGAACAGGTTGTGTGTCTGTCCCCAATTCTAAATCCTAAACCAGCTCACAGTAGCAAGAAGGATGAGAAAGACTCACCTGTGGATCATGGTATGGAAAAGCAAACTGATGTCTTATCTAAGCAGAGAGAAGAAATGGATGCTGAGAACATTATAGCCAGCCCTAGTGCTGAGCCATGTAACGATTCTCAAATATCCGAGAATCCACAGATTCATAATATAACACCATTTTACAGTGTTGAATCTAATACAGTAACAACTCACACTTCAGTTACAGAACCTGAAACTACATCAGACAAACGAAGCTGTGAGAATATTGCAGAAACCACCAGTGATAAAGATATCCAAGACAGTCAATGGAACACACATAAACTCATAGAACCAGATACAAATGAGACAGATCATGTAGACTTCCCAGTACATAATGAAGAGAGTACCTATTCCGACTCCAGTTCTTGTTTTTCAGCAGAGGAGAACTTTGAGTGCAGAGAGCATGTGATTGTTGATTCTGAGATTGTAGGGTTGGTTAACAGGATGCCACCTGTCTCCAGGTACCCAGATGAGCCAAACACTGCCACGGAATCCTCGTTCTCATTAATGTCTGGCTCATGTAAGAATGCATCAAGCCATGAGGTCATGAAAGAAACAGAAGAGTCTAGGCTCCAGTCTGCATCACCAGAAGAGTGTGATGGCCAACACTTAACTGGGGTGAGAACTGATATCTCCTCTGATTTGGGGTTCACGTCACTGAATGGAGGAGATGGTTCGTCTGAATCTGTTTCTCTAGCCAATAAACAACAAATACAGGAAACAGATTCTACCTCACAACAAGGAACAGAGAGCAAACCACTACATCATGTTAAGACGGATGCACAAGAGACGCCTGATGAAAATACAGACTGCCTAAAGGAGTGTGAATCGTGTTCAGTAGCAGATCATATATTTGACCTACAACCTGTGGAAGGGAGCGACAGTACCGAATCACAGCTATTAGTAAACAAATCATTGCTGCAGGATAAAGTAGCTGTGCCTATGTGCTGTGCTTATGTACCAGTGTGGAAAACCGCAGAGGCACAGCACATCGTGTTTTCTGACACAGCCGACAAAGTGTCACTGCTGAGATTAAAGCCAGAAAGTTGCTCACGATTCACTTACACATCTAACCTCAAATCTGTGCTTGAAGTGGACGATGACGCATACTCGACACCACAGTCAAAACCAGCTTCTTTAAACAATGACTTCCAGAAAGGCCCAAATACTGAAAGAAGTCATGAAGAAGCTTGCGAATCGCCTTTTGAAATTAAACCGTTGATTGCCAGGGAGTCAAACCTTCAACAGGGGACCACAGAGGTCAAAGACACGGATAGCTCCAATTCAGAACCAAAGGAGAGTGCAACAGCCCAAACTGTGGACAAAGCACAGCAGCTAAAACCAAAGACATCGACTGGCTTTAAGGCTGGACAGTTCAGGGTTGATATCCATCCTTTGAAAAGGATGCCACTGGAGCATATGTGTGTGCAGCAAGACAATAAGAACCAGTCTGAAGAAAAACCCAAGCTAGAGAGAAATATCAGGAAGGTAACGATTCCCTTCTACAGCTGTGTATCTACCTGCTAAAACAAATATTACCTTTTATTAATAGCAGGGTTTTTTTTTGTTTTTTTTTACTGAAAAGCATTTCACTCATAACAAATTAACAAACAACTAAATCCACAGATTGCAACTCTTGTGAAGTTTTGCGAAATAACCTGGTAAAATTAAATTATGTTGTTATTTTCAACAGGTCTCACCTCAACCGAACCCTATTCCAAAATGTGAAGTCAAACTCAGTTCAACCAAAGCATCTGTCACCAAACTCCACAGCTTTGAGCATCTTATTACATCTCCGGGAGCTCAGAATTATGCATCTGGAAGGCAGTCGGGCCAAAACAAGGCTGCTAATGATCTTCATGCCACTCCTGCCAAGCTTCCCAGGAGACATACAGGTCCCATCGGGTCAAACCAAACCCAGCTCAGACCCTTGCAGACGGAGCTCTCAGAAGACCATCACAATTCTTCTCCAAACGGCCTCAGGCTCAGCAGGATAGAATGAGGGTCAACAAATTAGACCAGTCAAGCTTCAGGCAGCGTTCTGCGTCAACCACGGACGATAGGTCTTCTTTTAGAGGAACAGCATTTCCAAAAACTTTAGGAATCTTGAAAGAGAGAATTACTAGCTCCTCTTCTCAAACAAATCAGAAAAAGACTGAAGAGAAAGATGAAAAGTGACTAAATGATGCAGGTGCTTTTAAACTTCTTCATATAGTGTTATGTCTTTTATCTGGAATCTGAATGTTGAATGTAGACGTACTGTATATAAATAAGTATCTGTATATATCTGTCCTAAGGAAGAAGTTCCTTGCTTCATGCTTACCTCAGTGAACTAATACTGGAATCGTTCCCTCCAGCTGTGACAGTAAGCAAAACAGGTTTTCACAGCACCTCCAGTCATTAAATTTAACATCCTTCATGCAAGTCGCTGTTTTTTTTTAAATCAGCCCTTGTGACTACATAAATCACAAAGTAAAGTAAGGAAGCAGACAAATTTAAATGTTGAAATATTAAATAGTTTTGCAACGATGTCATCTAAAATACTATATATGGGAAGAGCATTATTAACAGTATTTTTTTTTTTACGTTTTTATATATTTACAAACTGAAATGATTGAGGTTTGTAATGCTCGACATTTTAAATGGAAAAGCAAATTAAGAGGACGAGCTCAGGAACTCGTGTGAATGCCTCGTTATTGCCTTTTACAAAAATGGTGTATCATATGCTGATGACTTGAAAAACTACCTAACAAATGCATGAGAGCAGAGTGTCGTGTGCTGTGCCTGAGGCCGTGGGTGGTGCAATAACTCAAAATATAACTCCGACAGTCTTTGTGCTGACAACACATTTCTCCTAGCAGTGGAAAATGCTAGAAATAAACGAAAAGGCAGAATTCATGTTTTTAGGCTCTATTTTAAGAATTATCGATTCAGACATATCTCCTGTACGGTCTGGACAAGCTTTAAGCTTATACAGCAAGCAAATGTGTCATAGCAGCAGCAGGACGCAAACCGTAGCTGTAACGGCAATCGTGCCCGATAGAGTTGAGAACGAGAGTAATAGAGAAAGACAGAAAGTACATCAGGGGCAAATGTGTGTTTCATCTCAGCACTTAAGATACTGACTGGCCTGAAATTGTACAACAGAATATAATATATGCTGTAAACTGACCTAAATGCTTTCAGCTGCTTTCTAAATGGCATCACGGCCTGTAATAATTCCCATGTTATGAATAATGATAACACTATACCTGAACATAACAGACCAACTTCTCCACCACTTCTTAATATCAGCATGAAATCAGTAAATCTCATGGCGGTACATGCTGACTTACTGGCCAACTCCTGAGAAGTTGATAAATAATAATGATGACATGTAAATAATTAAAATAAGAAGATTCGTAACGAACACGAAGACACTGACATGTGGCATTTGTTACTGAGATCACAAGTGATTTTGAATTATCAGTTAATTTTCATATATTTCTAGTGAAGCAATCAAAACACTTGTTCTTCCCTTTCTTTCTTTCTTTCTTTCTTTGGATGAGGAAGAGGAATAAATACCAGACAGCTTTGGTACTTCCTCATGAAACTGGGTACAAGTGCAGGCCACACTATGTTCTGTCAGTAGCACAACGCATTAAATATAGGGCTTCGGTGAAGGGTTTTTTTTTTCTCCTTCCTGCATACAGATAAATCGAAATGTTAAGTACTGACGTTATGATATTTCTAAATTATATTAAAAAAAAAAAGGATCAGTTGCACAGTTTTTTAAATCTATAATCCTACAGCCTTGCCTAGTTTTTATTACTGTTAGAAATTTGTAGAAACACCCTGCTACACATCTACCAAAACAGAATGGCACAATATGTGGATATGGCACCAATCCCACAGTCTTATCAGCTTCTCCACTGTGCCTGGGAGGATATGAATACAGAAGAATGAGGGACTCACACCCTTTTCCTGAAACTGATTCGAACGCTAACCGTGGCACACAAGTTCCAGGAGTCACACAGCTACCAGCATGAGCACTACAGAGCTGCTGAATGATTAAAGTAGATCTACAATGCATTAAGCCATTCGACCAATAATCATACGACACTGTGGGTTCATTTTTAATACTGGTACAGAGTTTATATACACACTGTGACTGCTACTGCTACACGTCACCCATTTAAATATCCACAAAATAACACAGTGGACACTTAATTAAATCAAAACAGTGAGATCATTGGTATTAATTTATTATATCATCATCATCATCATCTGCTGTGAGGAAACGTGAGAGCCGGAAGGATTAGTACAATAACAAAGGCCCTGCGAAGGACTGACTGGAAAAGTCCAAGTTAAGCAAAACTTGATAATGTGAGATATTTCAGTTTTGAAGCAAGATCACTTGTAGTAAAAACAAATGAGCTTTGATATCCTGAAGCTGAACATCTTAGCATGAAAAATATTTCTACTTCATACTTCATCTACTTCTAATTCAAGCAACAACTTTATTTTGCACATTAAAGGGCTGTCAAAAAAAAAATCATTCATTTGAGCATTCGTGCTTCCAAGAACTTGCCAGATAAATTACACATTGAATTATCCAGTAGCACAGTGATTACACAAGTCGTGAGGCAATGATATATGGCATATGGCGTAATAAGAGATGGTCACTGTGTTCATGTTTGTTATTGTTGGCCATGTGAAAGAAATCATCCTCCCCGAGAGTGTAAATAAATACAATGACTGTCACTATTTATGACACAACAAAGCACTTTAACCCTGATTAGCCTTTCTAATTAGTATGAATTCAGTGGTAACATACACAAAGTACAAATTGGTATTCAATTTAAAAAAAAAACAAAAAAAAAAAAACAGCCAGTGTTTTTTCTTAAATTATTACAAATCAGCAACCAAAACAAATAGCTGTGAAGGGTATTTTCACAGAACTCACCCCCTTTCAAACTTATCTGCAGTAATCAATAAGTGAACAGGATTTGCGCAAAACAGTAAAAATAAATAAAAATGTGTCATACAAAAAAAAAAAAAAACAAACAAAAATGTATTATGGCCTTTGCGCACATTTTAATGTGGAGAAATAAATTGTTTTGGCCACAAGATCCATGGAACGCGACGGGAAAAAAAAAGGCTTTATGCACATTACGCGGCTGGCAGTGACGACACAGGAGGTGACAAAGCTGTCAATCATCCATGCCTATGTTGCGGAACAAGTAAGACATCGACTCTCCGTTGTGAATGCGCCGAATGGCCTCAGACAGGATCATGCTGATGTCGACTGTCTTGATCTTGGGACACTGCAGTTTCTGGATCTCGTGTGGAATGGTGTTAGTGACGACCACCTGCAGAGGGAGTGAGAGTCAAAGAGCTTCAGCGCACAGACCAGTAAGGCGGAAATACTGTACACTTCACTTTCACCACACAGCGGCTACGTGAGCAGCACTGATCACTGACGTGTCTTACATACATCTGGAGGATTAAAAGCGGCGTGCGCTAGATGGCACGTCAGAACCGAACATCTGTCTGTCTGATTTCAAAAGTCGAACTGTAATGTCTAGCGATTTCACGCACGTTAGCCTTAAACAGACTGACGAGCTTCGTTTCTCTTTTCTCTTTAAACCTTCTGCTGCTGGCGCGATGTCCTCACTGGACATTCAAAAACATTTACTAATCTCGAAAATCAAAACAGACCTTTCAGTAGGTTTAAGAGGATTTTAAAATTTAAAACCATTAGTATCGATACTCGATAACTGTCAAGAATAGTACGCGAGTATCTGATCCGAGACGCAGCGTTAGCTTGTTTATCCAGCAGGGGACACGGTCACATGGTGCTATACCGTCTCCACTGTTTACGCTGTTACTACACCAAGCGGACATGTTGCGTAAATTTCTGAGGACGTGCACAAGCGATGTGACAAATGACCGCAGGATACACGCGGTGGCCATCTTGCGTGCACAAAGTTAACAGCAAGTATAAATTAGTCTTAAAAAAACAGTTCTAGTTCTTGCGGCTGAGCTAGTTTTTAGATAATTGCATCCGGCTACAGACCTCATCGATCGCCGACTCCTCTATCAGACGTGGTGCGTCAGAGGACAGGATTCCGTGAGTGGCCATGACAAAGATTTTATAAGCACCTCGCTCCTTCAGCGTCTCAGCTGCTGCCAGGAAACTGTCTACATCATCGATAATATCATCCTACAAATGACAAACATCATACCATATGTTTCACCAGGCAGTAAGAGATCTTAAACATGTTGGAGAATTACGAAAACGTGTGTATAAACAGAATCTAATCTTTAGACGATCTTAAATCTCACCACGATGATGGCGATCCGACCTCCCACGTCTCCCACTACTGTTATTGGAGGCTTTTCTTTTGGGATGAGTACTGTGTGATTTAAAAAAAAAAAGACCCATGTTAATAACCATGCAGTGATAATTATTAGTACATAACAGGAAGTGCTGCACATAAGTGCTTACAAGGAATCTCCAGGCTGGGATGGATAGCTCCAATGTTTTTGACAGTAGGTGGAGAGTGTCGTCCATCCACAAGATCGGACTCGGCATCCTGCGCTTCGCCGTGGATCACAGCAATGCCCAGCCGAAGCCTTTCAGCGAACGACTGTGCCCTACAAAGCGCAGCGCAGATCATTGTGCGTTGATGACACGATTAATTGCTGCACTGCTCTAAAGACACTTATTCACAGAAGTTGCTAATTTACCTTTTAGCTGATGATGGAGATTTGGCCACAATTACTGCGTTTCTATAGTCAGGGATCTGCATGTTAGACAAAAAAGAGGCACAATCAGAAGGACGGTCAGTCTAGCAGTCTAAATAACCACCGGAGGTGCCATCTGGCCTTGAATTTTAGACCTAAAGTAAGAAATGAATAACCTTGAAGCACCGTGTGCGTCGCTATATCTAGTAATTGCAGGACCAAACAAACATCGGCAGCGAGAACAGTGTGCGCTGTTGATGCTCAGGCTATAGGTCTACGCACCTCTTCCTGAATGTACTGCAGCAGAAATGGAGATGCTCGGAGGTTGTCTACTGGAATGTTAAAGAAGCCTTGGATTTCTTTCTGGTGCAAATCCATAGTGATGAGATGAGTCAAACCTGGTCAGAAAAACAAGGCAAACAATCAGACTGACTAAAAAAATGACCAATGTAGCATCGCAATGTGTGTTAACTGTAAAGTAACAAACCCAGCAGCTTTACCTGCTTTACACATCATGGAGGCCAGCAGTTTGGAGACGATGGAGCCTCTTTTCCTCATTTTGCACTGTTTACTGTAAGGGAAGTAGGGAATGACTCCGATGATGTTCCGCGCGCAGGAGGTCCGACAGGCGTACACCATAATAAGCAGTTCCATGATGGTCGTATTAACATCCCTGTGAGGAAAATGTGAAGAAAAAGAGAACGTGCAAGAACAATAATATTGTTGCCACCATTTACCCTTTAATATCCAATACGATCATCATTCGTTATATCTTTTATCAGGAAAATAGGTTTTAATAATCTTGTACATGAGAATGAGGCTTTTAGCTCAGCTTGAAATGATAGATTTCTTACTTGGATACAGTCTGGATGATGAAGACATCTTTACCACGCACAGACTCTTGGATCTGAACTCGTGTCTCTGTGATAAAACAAAATCTATTATTTTTTTCTATATTAGTTTCTGCTGTTTTGTGCCAAACTGTTATGCTGTCAATATTTCCTGAAAATAAACAGACATAGTTTTCAGAAAGCTATTCCATCCTTGTAATGTGCATAAAATGAACTCATTCCAATAAAACACAGCTTCGTGTCAAAACAAAGTGTACCAGTTTTACAGTATCCCGGCAACCCATTTTGCTTTCTCTGCACTTTCCAGAAAGGAATGCAAGGAATGAGCACTTGTGCCATCAACCAGGCTCAGACTACTGGAACTACCAGGTCAAAAAAGTAGACATTCACAGGAGTCATTTGCGCATGTAAAAGCACATTTTCCTGTCAGATTATCGCCCATCTGATATGCAGTTCTGCGTAATTTTACTGATTGTCGTATGAAATATTCTGTCGTCTCACCTCTGTTCGCCTCCTGATAGACCTGCACCTTGCCAAGCTCCACACCCAACCGTCTGTCCAGAAGAGGAGGCAAAAAAGGAAAATTGGGGTGAAAGAAGGGGAAAAAAAACAAAGCCAACACATCAGTGGAGGCGAAAAATAAAACTCTTCTTTTAGTTTCTTTTCATCCACCATTTGTTAACCCAAATTTAATGCTAGCTACCCATGTAACTGGTTTTATGATACCAGATACCCCCAAGGAGGGTGAGAATCACCTGGATGCCTTGATGTTTGCACATGAACTGACATTCCACATTATTTGCAATAGACGCCACCATCATACAGCCATCTTTCCCTGGAACCTTGTCCCAGAGTTCTCGCTGGGTTGTCTGACTTCTGAAAAACTCCATCAACTATCCTAGCATCCTCAACCGGAGCCAGTACCTTACATACATATAGTAGCTACCTGGTTGAATATGATTAGCAAATGCAATAATGTCTGCCCGACATCAGAGTGACAGGGTGGTTAGAGTTCTCCATAAACACTACAATCATTCTCACAGAAGGTACAGAAACCCAGTGGTGAGAATGAGAGCGTAATGTGCAAAATTCACTTGACTCAAGCTCCTGTATGTGCGTCAGTGGAGTCCAGCTCAGAGGTGAATGTGTGCGATTTGGCGAGGGAGAACCACTCGACATATGCTAGTGGCAGGCATTCGGTGCTCAGCTACAGAGCGGAGACCTGAAGGGCTCAGAGTAGATGGAGAGGTGAATGCTGCTTACTCAGCAAAAATACAGGGCAAGTTTGTACCAAAATTCATGGACAGTATGGAGAGTGATAGCTAATAAGGTTAGCAAAGCTGAAGAGGGAAAACCAACTCAAAGCTGGAAAGCACTTCACTTGAAATATTTAAAAAAAGAATCAGAGCTGAAGATATGACAGAAGGAAATCAACGAGGTGGGAAGAAGAAGGTGAAAGATGGCTGTATGTCAGTGGTGTTTCTTGGAGGGTCTCAGTATTGGGCAGTGCTCAAGACCGAGACAAGTCCAAGTACAAATGCCAATTAGTCTGAGACTATAGTTTCAGAAAACATCTCGAAAACCAGACTTGAGTCCTGCAGCCGTAAATATCAGTGGACTGCTAATTACAGATACCAACTGCTTTGAGTAGGATTCTGAACTCACACTGACGGACATAAAAGTGACCATTTTGTATAAAATAAATGAGAGCAATAGCCTACTGCTAGATTTTCAAGAAGGCATGATCACCAAAAAAAACAAACAAATGTGAGGAAACTGGGAAATGCCCTGAAACTGTCTGCGTCTGTTGAATAACAGTCAAACATCGTGCCCCTTAGGAAGGGCGAGGTGCAGCTAAGAAACCATTTTCTGCAGGCGGGAAAAGCAAAAGAGAACGCAGTATGAAAGGTTTAAACCTGGCGTAAGTAGAAGGGACACAAAACACCTCCAATTTTGAGCATTTGAGCAGAAGAAGAGCTGATGAGAAGTAGAAGCGCACACCGTGTCTCTTTCATCATGACAGTGACTCAAACCCGGAATAAGCCAGATGAGACTCTTACTTTAAAAAAAAAAAACAAAAATTGGCTAAATCCCAGTTCAGTTAAAAAAATATATTGAAGCTGTGTGATATTGCTTGGACAAAAGAATAGTTATAGCTTTTATTTATGTATTTTAGCTGTGTTTTGAAGACCATATTGCTTCTACAGTTCCACAAAAAGATATCATTAGAAAACAGAAAAAGTCAGAGAAGCACCTAAACCTCTACACGCACCAGGAAAAGCAGATTTGACTATGAAGTCTATGAAAATCGGAAACAAACCGACACACCCACCCTCTTCCACGGTAAAGCCGTCAATTTGCATTCTGCACACATGCAAGAAAATCGGTCGGACCGTTCTAACTCAGATTTTCCATTCTGATATTTAGCTTCGCATTTTTTATCAGGATGTGGAAAAACAGTTAATGTGTCAACTTTCCCACTTCTACTATTGGGTACACTTGAATTAATTAAGAATACATTAAGCAACAGGTTCCAGATAGAACTGAAGTAAAAGAAAAAGGGGGAAGAGTCCACACAATCAAATAATAATAATAATAATTATTATTATTATTATTAGATTTGATTATTTGATATTATTTGGGGGGGGGGAGACACTTGAGGCAGTTGAGGTTTAAATCCCCATCAGAGACAGTTCTGGGATTGAACACAACCCTTATATGCTGTCAATTCAACTATTCATGCCTGAATGTCATTACACAACACACAAGCGCAAAGTTAAACTAACAGAGAACAGTGCAAAGTCACATGCAATGGAGTTACTGCAACAGCAACCTACTCAGCAATCCTTTTACCCAGCTCTCTGCTGGACGGGTTGGAGTTGGCCGTGAAAATGACCAGGCCTCCCTTTGTGGCGTTCATAGTCAGTGGTTTCTCGGGGCTGATCCCAAGGGACTCAGACAGTGGCTCCCTGGGCTCCCAGGCACTGCTGAGCCCTTCCTAATAACAGGATCACAGGCAGACCTGTTAGTATAACATCACACTTATGCAAGTATCTCTGGTCAAGTCCTGTAGGAAGAATAAGAAAAAAACCATACAGTTAATTACTACTTAATAAAAAGAAAAAAAACACACAGACACACACATATTAGGAAAATAACAATTACATTCTATCAAGGCCTTTCAGTGGGTCTACAGCAGGACTGGCAAAAATGTTCTATCAGGAGGGAGAAGAATGTCTAGCTAAAGTTTCCCCTGCATGGCCTAACAAGCACTTTCAGACTTGTCACAAAATTTAGGATTAATCCCGAAACTTTAAATTCCCTACGTCCTACAACCCTTGACCAAGAAATTGCTCAAACCCTGCCGCCTGTAAGGACGACCGTTCGAACCCTGCCGCCTGTAAGGACGACCGTTCGAACCCTGCCGCCTGTAAGGACGACCGTTCGAACCCTGCCGCCTGTAAGGACGACCGTTCGAACCCTGCCGCCTGTGAGGACGACAGCTCGAACCCTGCCGCCTGTAAGGACGACAGCTCGAACCCTGCCGTCTGTAAGGATGAGCGTTCGAACCCTGCCGCCTGTGAGGACGACCGTTCGAACGCTGCCGCCTGTGAGGACGACCGTTCAAACCCTGCCGCCTGTAAGGACGACAGCTCGAACCCTGCCGCCTGTAAGGATGACCGTTCGAACCCTGCCGTCTGTGAGGACGACCGTTCGAACCCTGCCGTCTGTGAGGACGACCGTTCGAACCCTGCCGCCTGTGAGGACGACAGCTCGAACCCTGCCGGCTGTAAGGACGATAGCTCGAACCCTGCCACCTGTAAGGACGATAGCTCGAACCCTGCCGCCTGTAAGGATGACAGCTCGAACCCTGCCGTCTGTAAGGATGACCGTTCAAAACCCTGCTGCCTGTAAGGATGAGCGTTCGAACCCTGCCGCCTGTAAGGACGATAGCTCGAACCCTGCCATCTGTAAGGATGACCGTTCGAACCCTGCCATCTTTAAAGATTTTTAAAATGCACTCTGAATAAAATGGAGGCAGCTGGATCGAGGATATACAGTGCTTCCTATGCAGAGATCTTTATTATTTTAGCATGTACTGGTGTAAATGCTCCATCCCCCACCTACTCCAAAAAAAAAAAAAAAACTACTTCCAATAAATGATGAAATAAGGATACAAATGCAAAACTAAATCATCATGTTAAATAAACAGCAGGTACAAATAAAACCCTTGACTATGAACATGCCTTGCTTTAAAAATCAGAGAATTCAGTGAAGTAGAAACATTAAGCATGTGATTAACAGGTGTAATGTTTTAACTGAGGGGTTAATTCAGTGTTGGTGCGCATGCGGATCTGTTACACAGTTTCTACACCTGGGCATCACGTCATCAAAAGGTGAATTTACTGAAGTCGCTTGAAAGTGACGCATCAGGGGTTTGCGCTCGAGTCCTCATGTCCTTGTTTCCTTTCCTCACTTCCGAGTAAGGGAAGTAAGGAGTGTAAGGGAAGGAAAGAAGGAGAGGCAAATGAAAGAAATGAGAAGTAATCACAGCTTTCTTAGTGACATGAAGCGTCAGGAGCTTGGAAAGAAAAATCCAAGCCAAAGCTAGGCGCCAATAAACAACTATCAACACTACAGAAATATTTCTAAAATAATTTCTCTGTTTAAACAAGACGTTTTTCCCCCAGCCTACCCAGCGAGGAGTTTTCCAACCAGCTAGTTAACAAGCTAAGCACCACTCTATGCAAATACACAAGTACAGACAGAGAAGCCATGCTAGCTAAGATTAACATCACCTTCTGCAAAGGTAAAGGAACAAACAGACCAAAAAAATCAACCTCACCTTAAAAATGGCTATCGTTATAATTTATACACATATATTTCTAATAAACAGATCTGCTTTTCTTACCAGTTTTGGCCTTTATTCTCTCTCGCGTTTGCTTTACTGGGTAAATGCAGAGCAGACACACAAAGTGAAAACAATCATCAGCACAACACGTTAGTAATGGCCGCCATCATTGCGGCTTTTCAAAATAAAAGTCTGACGCAGGCAACCTATACTACACCTGGGGAAAAAAATCTTGTAAAATAATAGTACATTTTAGTACGATAGCTGTCCAGAGTATGATTTCCTGATTCATCCTGATTTATCTATATATATATATATATATATATATTTAT
>CM074967.1:13476780-13488016 GCA_037577455.1 Pangasius macronema | reverse complement strand
ATATAAGGTATATGGACATATTATTATTAGTAGTAGTATTATTATTATTATTATTATTATTATTATTATGTGGTTGTTTTTGTTTTCGCTGTTTTTATTGGAAACATATTATAACGACTAAAAAAATACGCAACTTCCGCTTTGGGGAGTATGATGACGAAACGTGCTGTGATTGGTGGGTTTGGCGCGGTGAAAGCGGTCGGTGTTGTTTGGCGCCATTTGCGGGAAAAGGAACAAGTTTAGTTTTGTATTTTACAGTAAATGATTTACGTTTGATTAAAATCTTTAAATATTTTTCCAGACTAGTGTTTTCACTTCAGTGAGCGTTTGTTTGCGGTTATTTACACGCGTGTCATGTGTATTTCGGTAACTCTGTAGCATGTAAGTCATTGTTATTGAGGAATAGTTCGCTAGTCAGAGAGATAACCAGGCTGGCTAGTTGTTTGTTTGTTTGTTTGTTTTCCTGATATTTATTAGTTATTACACACTAGTTTGCTGATATGGGTTTGTGTTAGCTTCACCTACACTTTCGGAGACGTGGACAATGCATTATCCTGGCTTTGATATTAAGGAAAATCCCTGGTGAGTGTTTATCTTTCTCTACAGAGCATTAGGGTTAACTTTAACTAGCAACATTCCTGGATTTCTGAAATTATGTATTACTGAATTTCTTTATAAACATATTCCTAGCTAGTTTAAACTGTTCTGACATGCATAATGACATTTTTGTTGTTGTTTTTTCTTCTATCATTGTATCATGTATTAGAGCTATAATTTGGAAATACTGCAGAAATGGCTGGAGTCGTTGCTATGGCAACAGTTATTGAGGATTTTGAGGCTACCCAGGTTTGTCATCATTATTTATTAATATAATGATCATTTTTCAAATGTTGACTATATCCGGCTTTGTATTTCATTTCATGATCGACACTTTTTTCCTCTTTCTTCTTTTTTTTTTTTAATTCAGCCATGCAAGAAGTTGAGAAAAGATGATGACCCGCCACCAGCACCACCACCAGCAAAGACCATCACAAACTACTTCTTGCCTTTACCCAAACCTGTGGACAAACCCTTCTCCCCGCCTCGAACAAACAGCATCATAGACTACTTTCGGAAAACACCACCCGCTCAGGAAAAGACTACCTCTTCACAAAAGTGCAGTCCGCTTCAAACCAAAGAGCTTCCGTCGTCTACCGGTGAGGATGTCTGTCCTAAGACGAGTAGAGCACCGAGGCAAAAACGGACCAGGAAAGCCAAGGAAAAGCAAAACAAGTTACAGGAGGAGGAACAGGACACACCTACTGATGACTGTATAGTAGAAATCCCGGATGAATCACTAATAAAGGAAGGAGACAGTGTGTCTTTGCTTGGCAGTGATAGTGCAGCCCTTCTGTCCCAAATAAGCAATGAAATCTGCTTAGATGAAGAGCCTTTAGAAAGCAAGAACACCACAGACATTAGTGTAGACGTCAGAAAAGCAAAGGATGGGTTGAGAAATTGTAAAAGTAAGAATGTAGCCACCCAAAGCCAGACAGACGATCATTTCAGTAACGATAAAGCATCATCTCAAGAAGACAAGTGTAGAATGAAAAAGCCTGCGGTGAGGAGAGGCAGAAAAGCTAGCGTCGGCCAGAGTGAACCGTGCAGCGCCGAGCCCGAGCGGTCTCTGCACGACGTCAGTATGGAGGTCAACGTGGATGAAACTTCAGTGTTGAGCTGCAGCACCATTACTGTTTCGTTTGAAGAATTTTTACAGAGCCAGATGCAAAATGAGAACGAGGTTGCTGCTGAGTGCGAGTCAGTTCCCTGTGCTGCTGAAAGCTCTGAAGCGAAGTCTTGCATGGATGCAAGTGATCTGGTAGCTTCTGTGTCACCAAGAACCCTTACGGTCCAAGCCGAAGTGCATCCCATCTCCCCCGATCATGAGCCAGTCAAGAGCCCTCGGTTAAAAATGGCTTCAATTTTCACTAGGAATAAAAAAGAGAGCCAGTTAAAGGATGGCAAAAAGTCCTCCTCTGACAACCCACAGGTGAACACAGACATTCTGCCTGACCTTAAGAGAAAATCTAACGTCGTACTTCAGGAAGAAGATTTGGAGCTTGCGGTGGTTGAATCCAGCTCCACTCCTAAATGCACCCAAGAAGAAAGGAAGCAGTTTATGAATGCGTTCAAGCAGCCTAGTCTGGATGGCTCGAAAGGTAAACCCAGCAAGGGCCTGAGCAAACCGAAGCCAGCTAAAGACAATGCCTCCGAGACCGAACCTGAAACGAAAGCCGATGAGGGCGATCCTGACCTGACCACGCCAGAGCAGAGTACCGAGCAAAAACAGGCTAAGAGTGTTGGGAAGAAAAGAGGGAGGAAGCCTGTGAAGAAAGGGCAGACGGAACGATCTGAAGAAGCACCAGTCACTCCAAAGCAAGACGAACCTCCGACAACGACGGAGGCGGAAGAGAAGAGCGGTGCTGTTGATGACGGTAGCAAGCAGAGTGTCCAGGAGCTTAGGAGGTCTACCAGAGATCAGACGCGCAGACAGGCAGCTCCTGTGCCTGAAAGAAATCCCTCCCCTCGCAAGGCGAGAAGCCGCGAGAAGGCGGAAACGTCTGCGGTGTGCCAGGATGACGGATCTCAAACTTCCACTCCACAGTCTCACAGGAGCAAAAGGAGTGTTTACCGAGCTGAGATGCTCTCTCCACTCAACAAACAAGGAAGCCCCATCAGGTACGCTCCAGCCAGTCGTGTCTGATGTTTGGCATATCGGCTCTTAGAGTATCGAAAATAACTTCTGTTTCTGTCTGTTCATATTTTATTAATCAGAATGAGATTCACCAGAGTGTTTCCTTCTTCTGCCACCAAAACTGGAGATTTTGAAATACTAAGTCCTCTTTCAGTGCAGGTAATTTTTCCTTGATTTCTTTGAAGAGGTTTCATAAAGATTATTCCACTTTCTTACGTTAACTTTATATTATCAGTCACAATGTTTTGTTTTTTTTTAAATCAGGAAGCGAATTCACTGAAGAAAAGGAAACAGGCTAAAAAGTTGGTGCAGAAAGCCAAAGCACTGCAGAACAGTAAGCAGAGTGCTGCAGGGGAGAAGGCCGCTGTGCGACGCTCCACGAGGACCAAACAGTCTCTCCAAATAAACTACTGCGAAGACGAGGTATGGCGATTGTCTAGCTTTTGTGTAAATTATCACCTGGTTCATTCTGCTGTCCGTTTAAAGGGGCTTTTGGTTTTTGACTTTTGGTTTTCAGGACTCCGTTGTGTTCTTGGAAGGTGGTCTAAGCAACGCCGTACCCGCGACTCAAGAAAGCAGCAACGATCAGAAAAAACTTCGCAGTCTGAATGACGTTTTAGGCAAAAACACACCTTCAAGTAAGGCTTCGAAGAATGTTCCAGGTAATGCATTAAATTTACAATTTAGCATTTTCTCTCACAGAGTAATGACTCGTTTTAATTTCGGTCGCTTTTGCACTTTATAGCTTCTAAAGTTGCCCCCATGTTTGTGGAAAGAAAAGCTCAGAGACCTCCAGTAATCATCTCTATACTTGATGACAGCAGGTATTACTTTAGAAAGTAATGTAAAGAACATGCATATCTTTAAACACATTATAGAATTATTTACTAGACGTCTGTTTGTTTGTTTTTTAAACATCACCTTTACAGCCGCGAGGGTTCAGAGAACTCTCAGGACGACGAGCAGTTCCGGGCGAAGCGGGAGTTTCTGAAAAGTGGCCTGCCTGAGTCTTTTAAAAAGCAGATTGCTAAGGTGGCAGCTAACAGAGAGGCGTACGCTCAGTCCTGTACTTCATTCCAGTCTGTGGTTCACGTGCAGCAGAGACCCACGGGTGAGTCGCTACTCCTGTACACCGTGTCTAATTATCATCACTCTTAGTAGTTAAACATGTTTGGTTTGTCATTGCCGTGGACAGATTGCTCTATGTGGACTCTTCCCTGGCCTGAAAATACTTTCTTGAGCTGCCTGAAAGAGTGTTACTGTTTACCATCCGTCCCACTTGTCTCACTGGAGGACAGTTCAGGCCACTTCACTGTTCCTGCTCAGAGAGCCTGCAGAGAACAGGTAGGCTGTGTGTGTGTGTGTCTGTGTGTGTGTGTCTGTGTGTGTGTGTGTGTGTGTGTGTGTGTAATTAAAATTAAGAAAGGTATAGAACCCTATCAGCTGTTATGTTGGAGAAATGATATATGGTGTAGATGATAACGGATTTTTACTGTCTGTAATCTTCTCAGGTCTCTGGGAGGCGAGAAATCTTTACAGAGCCTGTTAGAGAGCGCTTGTTAGAAGAAATCTCGCGTAGGTTAGGGAGAAAGGGACAGGTCTCCAAAAAGTGAGCTAAGGATTTCTCTGTGTTTCTTACAAATGTCCGTGCTGTTGCAGGTGAGAGTTCGGTTTATGAAATGAAGGGAAGTTTTACTTTGAGATACATTTCTTTTGGGTGCGAAGAGTGGTAAATGACACATTTACGATAAAAATGTTTATGCCTATTTGTTTCCTTAATGTTTAATGTCCTCAGAACCTGAGTGTGGGTCTAAAACAGCTCCTCCTGTGGGCTTGACCGAGTCCATTGGAGGAAAGCGTAAGCGTGTGGATGAGGGAGAGAGAGCAGGAAAGCTGGCCAAGAAACAGAAGTCTGTTCATAAGGAGGAGGAGACCATCATTATCTTGGACAGCCCAGATTCCGTGAGCGGGGGAGCACCAGAGGCCGCCGAGTCCGTGGCTCGCAGCTCAGGCGGGAGGAGGCGATCACTGAGAAACAAGAAGGGGACAGAGGATGAGCCCAAACCCACAGAGGACAAGAAGCAGTGTGACTCTATTATAATACTCGACTCTCCGCCTTCAGAAACATGTGCCAGCGGTAAGAGAAAATATATTCGGTCTCTTATTTCCCTTTTGCTCTTCCATACATTGTATTAAATAAGCTGAAAGTTATTTTGTTGTCACTGTAACTGCTGCTAATTGTGATTTGACTTCCCCCGTTTGAGGCTTAGTTTAATATTGTCATTGTTTATTGTTTATCATTTTCCCAGATTGTGTTGCTGAGGATGTGCCCTGGACTGAGAAGTACCAGCCACAGCTTTCTAATGACGTCATTGGAAACACAGCTTCTGTTAGGAAGTTGCACAGGTCTGTACCGTTACGGACCGTTGATTATTTTTCCAGGAACCCTGTAAATTAGGAACTGATGTTCTTTTATCTTTTTGATAACTAGTTGGTTGAAGGAATGGAAACTCAGGGCTGACCGTGAAGAGAGAAGAAAGCAGCAGGAGAAAAAGCACGAGGACGATAGTAATGGTAAATGGCACTGCAGTCCTTGAGGCTCAGATCGGATTGACGTGTCTAGGCCTGTATGTTCCTGACTCTGCTGTGTGTCTGTGTAGAATCCTGGTTAGAGGGTGACAGTAGCGAGGGGCTGGAGGATGCAGAGGACGTGCTTTGTAACACACTGCTCATCACAGGCCCCACCGGAGTAGGCAAAACTGCCGCCGTGTATGCCTGTGCTCAGGAGCTCGGCTTTAAGGTCTGTGTTCTCGTCTGTGATACATTTCTAAGGATTAGAGATCTGTGAAACATACAGCAAGGATTAGGGATTATTTTAAAGGTATGATAACCTATTCTTAAGAAATATCACTAAAGGGAAATCAAGGAAAATTTGATTATAAAATCTTTTTACAAAATTTCTGTTACACATCCAACATGCTAAGCGTGACATGCTAACAGTAGTAGAGCACTACACAGCCAAGTGGTTTTCAGCGCAGTCTGCTTCCCCTGTGCGGAGAAACAGAGGTTGTTGTAGTGTGATTTACGGGGAGTTCAGAGGGAAGCGGGATGCAAAATCCAACCTAATTTTTGAGGAGTTGCACTGGAGTATGGAACTTGATTTGGTAAAAGAAAATCGAACATAGATTGTAATAGACAGAAATGCATTTAAATCTGTATTGTGAAAAGGTCAGTGGTGAGGTAGATGCATACACTGTGACCATAATCGTGAAACCATGATACTATGACAGCTTTAATAAAGTTATATGTTTAATGCTAGACACTGATTTTAATTTTCTGCCCCAGGTGTTTGAGGTAAATTGTTCCTCTCAGCGTAGTGGCCGTCAGATCTTGTCCCAGTTGAAGGAGGCCACCCAGTCTCATCAAGTGGACATCCAAGGGGTCAATGCCCATAAGCCCACTTTCTTTAACAGTTACAGCAGCAGTAGTCTTTCAGCCAAACCTGGCTCTTCACCGAGTGAGTGGATGCTACATGTGCCAAACATACCGCATTAGTTTCAGCAACATTCGCGTACTGTATATGTTTATTTATATACTTTTTCTTATCTTCACTTCCAGTCTTTTCCCCATGATATGTTTTTTTTTTTAATCTATAGGTCTTCAATCTTACTCAGAGCTGTGTGGTTTGAGGTGTTTATTCCTCTGTTACTCAGTTTTTCTTTTCCTGTCACAGGGAAGGTGAACTCTCCTAGACGAGTTGTATCATCGCCCAGGAAACCACCGCAGTCCCCTCGAGGTGCTACATCGAGGAAAGGAAACTTGGCACCAAAATCACTGGCCAGTTTCTTCAAAATGGGTGGAAGGCCTACAGGCAAAGATGAGGTTAAGGCTCAAACAAGTGAGTGTGACATCCGAAGTTGGATACAAGAAGCAATGTTTTCTAATAAAATCCTCTTACTTGTCATGTGGGGGAGATGAGTATTTAAGGACAGGAAAATGTCTTGCTTAAAGTGATTCTTTTCTGTTGTGAAGGTTGTCCCAAGACATCTGGTAAAGCCACTCAAGCTGGGTGTAAGACTCAAGAGACTAAAGCCTCTTCTGAAGAGCAAAGCAAGAGGACCGCCACCTCCCTCATCTTGTTTGAAGAAGTTGACGTGATCTTTGATGACGATTCTGGATTCCTGGCTGCAGTTAAAACCTTTATGATGACCACCAAAAGACCCGTCATCCTAACAACCAGCGGTGAGTGCTAGAGTAGTGCCTGATTGGTCCATGGTAAGATCTTTGATGGAATATAGTAAGTAATCATGTGGAGTCATTGTTTGTTTTTCAGATCCTGCATTCAGTGCAGTGTTTGATGGCTACTTTGATGAAATCCATTTCAAGCCTCCTTCTCTGGTAAGAACGTTTGTTGTATGATTATCCAGTGTTTCTACTGAAGCGTGTGTGTCTCATATGTGGTTAATGGCTCCATCGTGTCCCAGGCGGATGTGGCAAGTTACCTGCAGCTGCTGTGTCTCGTGGAAAACGTGAGGACGGACACGGAGGACTTGTCGTGTTTGCTGCGTTGGAACAGATGTGATATTCGGCAGAGCCTCCTGCACCTGCAGTTCTGGACCCGCAGTGGAGGAGGACGCCAGGTGCCACGTCCCATCTTGCAGCAGGGTAAGTACCTGCAGGTCCTTATGGGATTAGATTGTACAACGTGGTAAACGACTGCACCTTTTCAACACCTTGTTTGTCTCTGCTCAGGAGCGTCTGAGTGTGAGATCAAGAACAAGGCTGCTAATGTGGAAGGTGCTGCTGTCGGTGGTACGCCGCCTCTAGCCAGTGTACCGCCCTGCCATGTTGGATGCACTGAGTCTTTGTTGGGCTTTCTAAACACCCAGCAAGAAAAAGGAGTGGAGGATTTGTTAAAGGTAAAGTCCATCTGTCTCTCTTTAACTGGTCTAAAAACGTCTTTGTTAAATTTGGTTTGTGCTTCAGTTACTCAGTACCTGTCGTGTTTTAGGGTGAACCTTCAGCATTGGACAGGATGAAGTGCTTGGATCTTCTCTCAGAAGCTGAAAGGAGAGGTGTGAATTTGCTTTACTCAAACCTGGAAGTGCTGCTGCCTCTGCCCATTTGTCCGTTGCCAGACCTCATTAACAGACAACGACTGTCATCGAACCCAGAACCACAGCCTGGGCTCTTGGCTAGATACGGGAACATAGTAGAGCAGGAAGAGCATTCTGATGACACAAGCCCTCTCAAAGTGTCCTCTAGAATGAGGCGGAAAAAGCAGCTGTGCATAGACAATCACAGTGCTCTTCAGTCCGACTCCGAATCGGAGGATGGCTTTCTGTCTCTGCCTAAGCCCAGTTCTGACACAAAACCAGCACAGGATGAGGCTGCTCAGGATCCACCAGCTCCCAAAGCTGTGAGGATGAGAGTCGAGTTGTCGGAAGCTGAGAGGAAAAAGAGTCGGTGTGTGTCTCAGTGCCTGAGCTCCGTAGCTGAGTATTTGGACCACATGTCATTCCTGGACTCATCTCTGCACTACGAGTCTCCTCAAGCAGAGGCAGCGTGCAGACCGCAGCACTTCAACGGGGCAGGAGCGGAGGTCAAGTGTGGAATGACCGATGATGCTCGTCTGGAGTGTGGAGGTCATATGAGTGGGTTTGACTCGGAAGAAATCCAAGCTGTGTTAGTGAGTCTGAGTTTTTATAAGTGTAAGGCTAGGATCTCTGAAGCCTGGAATAAAGTCCAGGAGTTGGAGGAGCCGATGAGGGCGGAGACTGTGGAAGAGCTCACCCTTCCTGTAGCCTCACACAGGCAGAGATTCGGCCTTTCTCACAGCAAACTACTTGAACCCAGGTGAGGATACAACAGCTGTGTAAATGAGTGAGATGTGTTTTGTTTTGTTTTTTTTCTTTTCTTTTACTACACGAAAATCATAGGCTCAAGCTCGCATGACAGGGCAGATTTACGGTATTTACAGCGAGTAATGTGTCACTTCTGAACTTGTCATGTTACTTCCTGTTTTAAGATAAACAATGGTGTAGAAAAGCATGTTGTAGCCAGCAGATAAAATGGGATGCATCAAGTAAAGAAAGTGTTGAAAACACAAACACAGGAAATATATTATTTTTATGTAGGCTAAGCGCAAACAGCTTCAGCTGAAAGGTTTCATCCAAACCAGTCACTGTCACGGAAAAAGCAAGGGAACATTATTAAATAAATATTATTCAAATAAATAAACATTAATAAAATATTTTAATGACCACCAAAGTACATTTAAGGTCACCTTAGACCACTCTTTTCAGCTCAGTTCATGGAACCACAGTGCGGTTTGTGATTATTTCACACATGACCAAACACCCACCAACATACATACCAAACATGTCTACTTCTTCTTCCACACGCTGTCTTGCTATATATATTATAAAACAGGGGCATTCACCTAAAATTTGTGGACGTCCAGCTATTTGTCCTTGCTTACAAAGCTCTGGGGAAAACAACTAACATAACTGAATGGCAACGACAGTTAGGTTTTAATACCTAAACATTAGGTGATTGGTTCATGCCTATAAATAAGACACATCAGTGGGAAGTGACCTTTGAACCTTTGACTGGCAACATGGACTCTGAACAGATGAAATGTCTGTTTTGAACTTGGAGCTAAACAATTTGCGTAAATGCATGGGATTGGTTGCAGTAGAGAATCTGTGACAGAAGCTGCCGTAGTTAATGTTTAGAAAACCGGGGTCACTGAATGACTTTTTATTTATTTATTAATTTATTTATTTCCTGCTACAGTATTTTTCTTGTGTTCGCTTTGATCCATTGTAATATTTTACTGCACTAGGACCACATTCAGCAACGGATGATTGCTGTTACAGAGCATTAGATACACACTCCTGGGCAAAAGAACGGGCCTGACCACTGATTTGTTGTTAAGACCATTAAATAATAATAATAATATTTCACCAATTTGGGCTTGGTCCTTTTTTTCTTTTTTTCTTTTTTCTTTTTTTTTTGCCCATTATAGAGCATTAGACCAAAGAGGAAAAATTAGCATGAATATCCAGAATGGCCCAGTACGACCTAGCTAACATGGGTAAGTTTGGAGCTGGGCATTATAAGACAAAAAGCAGAGAAGGATGTGAGGAGACTGGAAATCAGGGTTCAGTGATATAACTCCACATTACCATAAAACTGTGATCTGATGTTTGCTCTAAACCTCTGACCGTGTAAGCTCAGTGAACATTGTGTCACGTTACAGGGTGATGGATATGAGGAGGGAGGCGATGAACACGGTTCTCTCCAGCCGAGCATTCAGCACGCAGGGGAACAGAGTGGCAGCAGCCGTGGACTACCTGCCCTCTCTGCGCACCATATGCAGATCGGAAAGACTGAAGGAGCAGGGCAAAGTCAAGCGCAGGTAACGTTCTTGAGAGCGCTAAGTGTGCTCAGATCTACTTTGAGAAAAGTTCAGTCACGAAGTTGAGATATGAGGAAATTTCATAGATTCGAAATCAGATGTACTGTATCGCAGGGGTGGTAGGTTGGTTCAAGTTCAGTGGTTAACGTTCAGTGACGGTGGCTGGAAGGTTGACTTGACTTGAAATATGTAGCTTTGGTTAAGTGCATACGTCAAATTAATAAAATGTATCTTACACCGTTCTCAAAATCTTCTCCTACTCGCTAATCCCTACTTGGGAAAATCAGGAGCGGTAAATAGAACACTAATAATAGTGATTGATGCAAATGTAACAAAGCTCGGGACAATAAAATAACCAAACTATTTATATAAATTGAACATGTGACAATATAAATGAATTCACAAACCAACAACAACAAAATAATAATAATCCAAAGCCTGAGGAGGTTGAACAGCCTTTTCCATCTCTCTCTAACTGCTAAGTGGTCTTGGGTATGGAAGTGGAGCTGTGTAAATTAAACTCAGCAATTCAATAAATAAATTCTATAAGGGTATTTAGTGACCACTGGGGTACAATGTACAACACCTGCAAACAGTCCGGATCGCAATCGGGTTGAAAATTTATGGTGGAAATAAAAAAAAAAATTGGTCAATGGCTCCATCCTGTATAGCCATAAAACAAGGACCAGGTGTAATTTGTAAATGTTTCAGCTGTGCTTAGTGAGAAAGGAGGGAGAATAACAGGTTTTAATACAAACTATAGCCCATTGCTAAATCTAAACAAATCCTGCACCTATAGTTACAGCGCTGCCTGTTTCCAATAGCTGTCAAGGTGACAAAAGAGATATGTGTTGGGGGTGGAGACTGGCTACCAGGAACAGAGAGAATATGTACTTAATTGCTTAAATGAGTTCTCAAACTGGGGTCTAGAGACAGTGAGTTGGTCTGTGATTATTTGTAATACACTCCCCATCCACTTTATTAGGAACACCTGTACAACTACACATTCATGCAGTTATCTAATCAGCCAATCATGTGGCATTTAACATTTACTGTTAATTCTGCTATTAGTCAGATTA
>CM074967.1:13434014-13458179 GCA_037577455.1 Pangasius macronema | reverse complement strand
GTGCTGTACAGTGCTGTGTGGTGGAGTGTGGCACCATGTGGTGCTCTATAGTGCTGTATGGTGGAGTGTGGTGCTGTACAGTGCTGTATGGTGGAGTGTGGTACTGTACAGTGCTGTATGGTGGAGTGTGGTACTGTATAATGCTGTATGGTGGAGTGTGGTGCTGTGTGGGGCGCTGTATAGTGGTGCCGTGTGGTGGTGCTGTGTAGTGGAGTGTGGTGCTGTGATGGTGCTGTGTGATGGTGCTTTATGGTGCTGTATGGTGCTGTGTAGTGGAGTGTGGCGCTGTGTGTGGCGCTGTGTGTGGCGCTGTGTGTGGCGCTGTGTGTGGCGCTGTGTAGTTTGCTAGTGTGCACTTTTAGATGCAGACCAGGCTTTTTAGAGCTCAGGAACATTAATGTTTAAAGCTGTCAGCGTTCATTAGCACAAGTTCTAGAAAAGGGCTTCTAGATATCAGGAGGATGCACTTCTCCTCTGTTTACAGGACGTAGTTATAGTAGTTAGGATAAAGGACGTCAACTTTCAACTTTACTTACAGTAAAGTGCAAAGGTTTGCAGAAATGTGTACTAATGTTTCATAATCCTGGCTCACTGAGATACTGAGTATCACCCTGCACATGCTTTAGTGTTTTCACCCGATCAAAACCTTTTGCATGTAAAGGGGTGCAAACTTTTGCATGCAGTTGTACCTTCTCTGAAGATTAGGTTAGGATTCAGAGAGTGCGTTAAACGCTTTACAGGTCTTGTGACTAGTTCTTTATAAACAAGGGAGGCGTCGATTTCACCCCTTCTGCAGTGACTAGTACAGCGACCAGTGTGAGGAGTTCCCTGATGAGGTACGCCAGTCTCTTGCCACATTGATGTTTCTTTGGCTTGTACGTGGACTATAGTTGAAAACATTAACCTGCGCTGCTGTTTTGCTACGCTTAAGGTCCCGTTGCGTGCTGAGGAGATCACCATTCCTGCTGACGTAACCCCTGAGAGAGTGCCCACACACATCGTGGACTATTCAGGTAAAGACGTAAGGCATGCACGTCATCTCCGAGGATCACTGACTGATTATTATTTATACACACACTCTGCTGTGATTATTGGTCCATATCTTCCAGTGCTCCTGAGCTGTTGTTGCCTCTTGTTCTATCAGCTGATCTTATTTTCCTCATCTGTAGAAGCAGAGCAGTCGGATGAACAGCTGTACCAAGAAATATCTAAGGTGAGCCTGAGTTCTCTGACACGCTTAGAGTTGGGCTGGATATAAATGACTCATTAGGCTGTAGAGGTGATATGACGATATAATGTCACTATCCTAATAAATTATGGTATGATGTCATGATGCATGGCATCCCACACAACCACGCGGAACAAGGCAGAGCAAAACAAAGGTAGACGTTGGCCGGAGTAGTAGTTATGGGTCCTGAGTGCATCGTCTCTTATCCGCCTCCATGGACGTTACACATTATATTAACAAAAAAAAAACACTTTAAACCCACCAGTTTAATTGTTGTTCATTCTTACAGTTTTCATACAGCACTTTTGGCTTGCTGGCGGTTTATTAACTAAATTATATATCATGAGGCATATCGTGTGTCGTACGCATATTTTCAAGTATCGAGACATGATATTTTTTGTCATATCGCTCAGCTCTAATCAGACTCGTCACCTTAATGAATGTCACAGACTCACTGCAGCGATAAACGAAACTGGACGGTATAAGCAGCAGATACTCCTGACATTTAACAACGATGAGTGATGTTTGTTTATTACCATACCACAGTGCAGTTGAATGCTGGAATCTGATTGGTTAGAAGGTGTTGATTAATTGTCTAAAGCAGCACACCTTTGGCGGGAGGTCCCACATAAGGTTTATGCACTGGTTCTGGTACGTTCATGTTTAAAGCTTTAAGCTTACACGGGGACTTGTGCAGTTGACGTGCCACATAACCTGATTAAAAACAGTTTTCTGTGAGGAGACATTTATTTAGCGTCAGTACTTTGTAGATTGAACAGAAGAAAGTCTTTAGGACTTTGCAGTTTCTCAGTAACGTGACAAGCTGCAATGATTCTTATTAACGTCAAGAGAGGGAAGAGAAAGTGGCTGGTGAGGCAGCGACAGTTTATATCTGTTATAACGTAAGGAATAGCGTGAACTAACTCGTTTCGTAAGACCTTCCCCACGAATTAAATGTAACTATAAATGGGGCAAAAAGTTTCTCCTTCTTCCTTTTACTGTGGCATGAGAGAAATAAACCGCTTAGGGATGAGCTGTTATAGGAAAAAGGTTCAGATCAACACTGTGACACTGACTCCATTTAGTGTCTGGCTCCATCACTCCACTCCGTCGTTGATCATCTTATTTTATTTATTACATTATTACTGTTATCACTGCTGAAACGATTCTGTCGTGTTATAGTACTGTGATAGGGCGTAACACGTATTGCATGTGTACCTCTAATCTGTAACTGCAGTGCTGCACAGCGTAATACGGACACTGTCGGTTTTAATCCTGCTTTTCTGCTGCTTTATTACACTATTACGTCTCTGACGTTAGAGTCATTACTGTATAACACTTACTACTTACGCTGCACGTACAGGACTGTATCGCATGTCTCTTCCTATTACGTGTGTATTCTCTGTTCAGTTAACAGTGACGGATGCTGCTCTAATCTCTGTTCTTCTTGTTCTTCTTCTTATTATTATTTGATACAGGCAAACGTCATTTGCATAGTGTACTCAGTAAACAGCAAAAAATCTATCGAGAAGGTAGGTTCGTTCTTTAAAAAAAAAAAAAAATCAGATAATTATGTCGTAGTTTTCTTGTATTGTTGTTAATTAAATATGGTCTACTGGTGTTTCAAAGCCTTTGTTTGTTTTAATTCTAGGTGACAAGCCACTGGATTCCCCTCATCAACGACAGAACAGACAAGGACAGCAGGTGTGTGTGTGGCTGTGTGTGTGTGTGTCTGCAGTCTGTACAAGGTTTTACGGTGCCTGGAAATATTTGACCTGCTCATATACACGTAAACTAGGAGTATGACTGTGTACGCTCTGTGGCTTTATCGATTCAGAGTATCCGAGTCTCTTTCAAAATCTGAACTCATGCAGTGATAGAAACACAGATGCGAGGTTTTCTGTCCTTTAGAATCAGACGAGGCTCTGACAGTCATGTGATAAATTATATGATGTTAATGCGGCTAAAGTGTTTAAAGTCGTCAAAGATTAATTATGATGTATTTTAAGTCAGTGTTTCTATGAGCCTCTTTTTTTTTTTTTTGAGTAGGCCCTGAATATTATACACAACAACAAATTTTGTGAGAATCTGTGAACCCGCTAGGAAGAGTTTTAAAAAAAAAAGGTGGTTTTGCATATTGTGTAAATGAGCTCAGAGTCTAGTTTAATGGCGCTCGAGGCACATAACAAACTGCCTTCGGTTTTTTACTAATTCACGTCCTAAGAACTATAGCTAGTTTGACGTGACATCCCAGTCTTACAGGTCAAGGTGGATCGACTCACTCGCCTGAGTAATCAGGGTGTTCTGTAGTGTGTAATTTTGTGTTTGTGAGCTTTGTGGGGTTTTTTTTTTCTTATCATTGCAGTGTATGTCAAAATCATCCTAAGAAAAACAATAGGTTTCATAGCTTGGACCCCTAAACAGTGTTAAACTTTGAGGAACGGGAAAGCATCCCTCCTTCAGCAGGAAGGCGAGAGATAAACTGGGCTTGAATGTTTGTGCAGGTTCTCTGGACAGTAAATCAGTAATTCAGTGCTGAATATGATGTCACATTTTACAGAGTGCCCCTGATTCTTGTCGGGAATAAGTCAGACCTGGTGGATCACAGCAGCATGGAGACCATTCTGCCCATCATGAACCAGTACTCAGAAATTGAGACCTGTGTTGAGGTAAGCAGAACTCTCCAGAGAACTCAACAATCATGGAAACTTTTGCGATGAGTTTTGCAGAAGGATCCATAGCATAGCAATTATTTTTAGTTCTGGACTCGGATTAATCTGTGTTCGGAAAGTCCTTCTGAACCTAAGCCTGAGTAAATTTAGAAGATGTTTCGGTCAGAGACGTCGCGCGTGTGCGGACATGCAGTAGTATCATGGAGGATACAGGCGTCACCTGGTGGCTCATGTGGCAACCAGCCATAATCTGGTTGGATAAGTTTCAGTCTAAATTAAGAGACAGGTTTTACAAGACTACATGCACGTAGAGCTTGACATGCAGAGTAAATCAGATTGATCCGTCTTCTTTTGGCTCGGCTGTGATCTCAGTCTATTTTCTTCACACCACCAAAGGAAGGCCTTCATATAATTATATCTCTCTATGGATCTACCTCTTATTGAACTGTCTGTAATGTGATTATTATTACAGCTGAATTCACTGTTTATCATTCTGCATGTCGTACTACAGTGTGGTTGAATTCTTTAACCTGATTGGTCAGAAGGTGTGGATTAATGTTATATAACCACATGGCTCTGACAGTAGTTCCGGCTATAATGTAAATGATACGTTTATATTCTATTAACATGTTTTTCTCTTACGTTATTATTTCTGTTGTAGCAGCTCATACACAGGGACTGGTATGGAAGGCACTCCACATAATCTAAGACTAATAATAAACAGATTTTAAAAGAAAAACTTGTTGATGTGGTGAAGCTTTCCTAACACGAGAGTGTCTCCAGGACAGAGGAGTTTGCTCTTTCCGGTTTCTGTGTAACATAACTGACTACAGTTCTTTTTTTTTGTCTTATTAACTCCAAGAAAGAGGAAAAAAACAGGCTGGTGAGGGAATGACTGTTTATAACTACTATAGCAGGAGCGATAACTGGAACTTCTATAACGTTAAACGTAACTGTGAAGTATTAAAGCATGGCGTTCATTAATAAATGTGAAAACAGTGATTGGTGTGGAATAACACACTTCAGATCATGCAGTTATATGAAAATAACCCACTTCATGGTGGATTTGCATCAGGCCGTATCACACCACCTCGGCATGGATTATTTTCATGTAACCGCACTGTCTGTCATGTGTTACTGCTTACCTATTCATGAAATATTGGAGAAGGACGGGGCATTAATTTTGTAAATTAGGCCACGAAACTAGATTAGCAGATCTACCCTTTTAGCTAGCATTTAAAAAAGGGGCCCTATCAATGTATAGTATCAAATGTATAATAGCTTGTAATTCAACGAATAAAATTTTACCTGGCCATCCAGAAGTCATCCGAACCATTATTTTTGTTTTTTAGTGTTCTGCAAAAAACCTGAAGAATATCTCTGAGTTGTTCTACTACGCCCAGAAGGCCGTTTTGCACCCTACAGGCCCCCTGTACTGCCCGGAGGAAAAGGAGGTGAGAGACTCTTGGAAGTTCAGGGGCCCCAAAAACTTGAGAGCACTTTAGCCTTGCATCTGGAGTCCAGCTTAGTTCCTCTGCTTTAGTTATTACACTCCTGATTCCCCAAAATGTCCCCTTCTCCAGGACACGGGAAACCTTTAATTAGTGAGGTTTGTTGTTTACGTAAAAATAATTACTACACAGGGATAATGATGAAAGATGGACTGATAGTATCTGTGGTCTGGTTTCAGATGAAGCCTTCTTGCATCAAAGCACTTACTCGCATCTTCAAAATATCTGATCTGGACAACGATGGTGTTCTCAATGACCATGAGCTCAATTTCTTCCAAGTAGGAACCTTGTTCTTAATTTCTTTCACAGAAGGTGTCTTTGCTTGATTTTCTTTTATTAACGTTGAAATTATTTGTGCAGACTTACTAAGTCTAATAGCACGGTCCTCCCTTTTTTTTCCCCCAATGACAGAGGACCTGCTTTAACATGCCGCTTGCTCCTCAAGCGCTGGAGGACGTGAAAAATGTTGTGCGGCGAAACATGACTGACGGTGTGAGGGACAACGGCCTCACTCTTAAAGGTCAGCTGTGCTGGTCGTGATCCTCACTGTTTATAGCTCACGCTTTCTGTTCCATCACAGGCTTTCTAGCATGACCTTCTCACCTGGTTTTCCCATAAAACATATCAACATATCTGACTCAGTTGTGTGCTCTTCTCCCGCCAGGTTTCTTGTTCCTACACACTCTCTTTATTCAGAGAGGGAGACATGAGACCACGTGGACTGTGCTCCGAAGGTTTGGCTATGACGACGACCTGGAACTCACCCAGGAATACCTGTTTCCCCTGTGAGTCCCACACGGCGTGACGGGCGTGTTCACAAGTCAAATCATGCAGTGCTGCTGAACCAATAATACACTTTCAGCAAAAGCTTCATTACACAAAGCTGTTTGTGTAACTTTCTTTCCTTTTATACACACACTACTAATTATTCCTTGACAAACCAGACTCTCTCCTTTCGTGTTTACTATCAGAACTTCAGTGGATGTAAACAAAGTAGGCGTCCTGCTAAAAGAAAATAATACTAATACTAATTTGACTATTTTACTCTTTATTTATTACTAAAGCAGTAGACTGTTTTAGTGAGTGCATCCCGCTACTGTGTTCCAATGCCGAGTGAAATAACCTTCATTTTCAAGCTCTAGAAGCAGACAGTCGATCATTTTAAAAAGATTTTAACTTCTTGTTGTCAGTGATGGGCGTAGATTGATCCAAAACCTAGCAACACTTGAAATGCTCTTTCAGCCCGACTCAAAGAGCGTAAAACGTTGGAACTTGAAATGAGTTTGAATGATTAGCAATGAGTAACCCTCACCAGGAATCCTCACTTTTGTGTGTTTTTGTTTGTTTGGTTTTTTTTTTTTAAATATTGATTTGGAAAGAGCTACTAGTGAATTGTCAGAAATCAAACTTGTACATTTGATTTAAGGATTGTTCCATAAAAATCTAGACCGTTAGACCTGTTGATGATTTTGAAGCACCACATTACAGCAGTCTCTGTTAGTGCCAGGAACAGACAGGGTTTAATTAAGTCTAATTCTAAGCTGCGACCATCTTTGTTTGTGCAGGTTAAAAATACCTCCGAACTGCACCACAGAGCTGAACCACAATGCGTACCTCTTCCTGCAGAGTGTCTTTGACAAGCATGACAAGGTGAGTCGATCAGTTCTGGACACGGTCGGCTTTTAGGGGGATCAGTGCGAGCTGCGTAACTCCGGTCTGTGAGGAGTAAATTAGGAAAGGCCAGGTAGTGCAACAGAATGGCACATGGAGCTGTTTCCGCATTCAAGATTTTATTTGTCATATACACAGTTATATACAGTATATAACCTGCAGTGGAATTAAAACCTGGCCTACTTCTCTTTCAACTATGCATTTAAATAGCTGAATTAACAAACAGAAATGAATAAAAAGAAAGAAATAAGAAATATATATACAGATATGTGCAAAATATGCAAGTATGTCATGTGTCGTAACAATACAAAGTGCCAAGTGCAGTGTGTTTAAGACTTAATGTAATGAATGGTATTGTATGGAAAAGTCCAGCTTTTACCAAAATGAATCCCAGAGTAAAGCCAAGCTTTGTTCCAGGATCGAGACTGTGCGCTGTCTCCCGATGAGCTGAAAGATCTGTTTAAAGTCTTCCCCTACATGCCCTGGGGCCCTGACGTCAACAATACAGTGTACACCAATGACCAGGGCTGGATCACCTACCAGGGCTACCTGTCCCAGTGGACGTAAGTAACAGCACTGATCTTAAGAGCCANAGAGCCACTTATTTCATAACAATTTATACCCCAGGCATAAATTGACATGACGTCTGATCCACCATTCAGGCTAACAACATACTTGGATGTACAGCGCTGCTTGGAGTATCTGGGTTACCTTGGTTACTCCATCATTCATGAACAGGACTCACAGGCTGCTGCCATCACAAGTAAGAGAACGAGTGTGTGTTTGTGTATCAGACAGAGAGACTAGATGTGTGCCTGTTTGTGTGTTTGCCTGTATTGTGTATGTTAACCTGTTTTGTGTGGTGTAGTCACCAGGAACAAGCACATTGACCTGCAGAAGAAGCAGACCCAGCGCAATGTGTTCCGGTGTAACGTCCTGGGAGCGCGCGGCAGTGGCAAGAGTGGCTTCCTGCAGGCCTTTCTGGGCAGGAACTTAACTGTGAGTACACTGCACAAAGAGATCATCTGGGAAATGGCAGACACACGCTTGGTTTTCTTGTGGCTATTTAATGGAGTGCGTAGTTGATCAGCGATTTACGACCAACAGGAATTTCTGTGCTAGCACCAAACCAAATTTGCCAGCCGAGAGCTGTTTCCTTTACCATGGAAAAGCACAAACCTTTTTCAGACTAGGCACCTGGACCTTGTTGACTTTTTGTGTGTGTGTGTGTGTGTGTGTGTTCGTTCCTTTTGTAGAGGCAAAAGCGGATTAGGGAAGACCACAAATCCTACTACGCCATCAGCACCACATATGTCTACGGACAAGAGAAATATTTGCTTGTAAGTTTAAATATTGCAATCGTCAGAATTCATATATATCCACAGGTCTAACGATGGACATGCAACTAACCTTGTTTTTGTGTCTTTCTCAGCTGCACGAGGTTCTCCCAGACTGTGCGTTCATCTCAGAAGCAGATCTGGCCTGTGATGTTGTCTGTCTTGTGTATGACATCAGTAATCCTCGCTCTTTTGAATACTGCGCGAAGGCCTACAAGGTTTGTCACGCACATGCTTATCGATAAGAGATAACACGTACGAATCCCGAAGAGAAGATTGGTAGCTGTAATGTTACCAAACTACAAACTACATCTAGTACAACTGTAGGGTTAATTAATACAATGTGCTCTCATGTTTTGGATCAGCATGAATTCTTTTGTTTTGTTTGTTTTTTGCTTCCACAGAAATATTTCATGGACAGCAAAACTCCATGTATGATGATCGCCACCAAGTCAGACCTGCATGAGGTTCGCCAACACTACAACACATCTCCTCTGGACTTCTGCAGGAGGCACAAACTGCACCCGCCGCAGCAGTTCACCTGTAACACGGCTGAAGCGCCCAGCAGAGACATCTACACCAAGCTCACCACCATGGCCATGTATCCGTGAGTGAAGCTTGTTCAGCCTAACCTCGCCACCTTTCCACCATCCTGCATGGCTCTAATGGCTGCCTTTTCCCCTCCCCTGTGTATCGTTTCTCCTTTGCTCTATTCTTTAGGAAGCAATTTCAGCTCGGCAAACAAAACGTTAGATGCGAGATGTTAATATAGTACACAAAGTAGCGAAGAACCAAACCATCTCATGAATGTGAAACTGCATTGTAACCCTCGTTGAGTCCATTCAACATAGTACTGCATGCTTTTGAAGGCTTTACAGAAAGAAATTACAGAACTGTAACTATTCAACCAAGTTTCTATTATACTTTGGGGCAAACAGTATTCACTTGTATTAGAGATGGCACAGTATAATTTTTCCCCTCGAATACTGACATTTTGAACATCTTCCAATGATACCATTCTAATATTTTTTTGCCACTATGCTTCACTTAAGACTTCACTTAAGACTCAAACTGCTCAAATGCATTACTACAGGAAGAAATACATAGGCAGGTAAATATATAGCCATCAGCACGACTATTATGGGAACTTAGATGGCAGCTGTTATTACTGCAGGATCTATTTTATGTCGCTTTACGTTGCGGTAATCAGTTCTATATTTCTGGGTAGATTTGTTAGAGTCGGATCGGATTAGTTGTCTAAACCAGTATTGTGCTATCTCAAATTTATATTCTTAATAAGATTAATTAAAGACTATAGGCAGAGCTGTTAGTGAGATTGAGTTGAATAAATCAATCTGCTGAGCTGTGCGAATAGACTCTCACTGCTGCTGTTGGAGGAAATATTGATTGCAGTTCAGCATCAAGGATTCTCTTTAACCGTATTACGAAGAAGCTGTTCAAAATAACACTGACAGCAAAGTGCAAAGTCGTGCTAATAAAATAGGATTTAACATTTGTAATTATGGGTTACTTTAAGAGATATATGGGTTACTTATAAGCCTGAAATATCTTTAATCTGAGTAAAGCTTTGCTTGCTAGCTGGGTTTTGTCTCTGATCTCTGTAAACCTCAGGTAAAGCTTTTTTTTTTTATTTTTAAAATAATTTTTAAACATAATATGGGCAAATGGTCCTGGACATTTTGTGAGATGTCCCAGTCATGTCTGTGGAGTCTATTATCTTTTTTTCTTTTCTTTTTTTTAATTTTATTTAAATGCATTTTATTTAAATACTAAATGTTCCATTTCACATAAAAGGTAATTAAAGAATCCAGCACTTAAATTGGATTTGCTATCACAACATAAAGCATCTTTCTTGAGAGCAAAGCTGTGGATTTTAGAGCAGTTGCCCGTAGCCTTGGTTGATAGTAGTGTTAGCCACCAGCGTGTGAGTCACGGTGAAGAAGAAGCCAAACCAGTATAGACCTGACATTCAGTCAGACGAGACGTCTGGAGAAGAGATGGCCCAAGACACGTCACTGGTACCAGACTAAATGGGAGCAGGTATTTTGGTAGGCTGCTTTTGTTTTGTTAAATCTATGTGAGAAATGCTCCACAATAGCATTACTGTTTTATTTTTCACTGGTATCAGGAAAAAAAATAGTAAAAAATGTCATAATTACAGACTATAAAAGATTATCAGTGATTATCAGTAAAGTTAAAAGCCAGAAGCCTGCCAGTCTTGGACAAGATATTAAGCAGACCGCTGATCTGGTGGGACGTGGTCTCTGTATTAAGAGTGTAATTGTGCTTTTGAACAATATGTATGCTGATAATTTGATAACTGTGCTACCCTCCTGGTTTCGCCGCCTTGAGCTCTTCCATTTCCGCTTTGTGATTTTTTTCTTTTCTTTTCTTTTCTTTTCTTTATTTCCTTAAGTGGTGATTATAGGAGGGCAGGAGCTCTGATCTTGAAAGTGGAAGAGGAACCTTTGGGCGTCAGGTCTCATGATCATGCCTCATACATGACTTTGATCTCCTCTTCCTGTTTGTGTGTGTGTGTGTGTGTGTGTGTGTGTGTGTGTGTGTGTGTGTGTGTGTGTCTCCTCAGCCACGCGAAGCTCCGCTGCATGTGTGCCTGCAACAGGTGCACTTTTTGCATCAGTCAGAACCTGCTGAACAGTGAGCTCCTGCGTTCGGTCAGGGCCAAACTCTACAGTGTCATTGTGAACAGGTCTCTAAGTCCAGCCCTGCCCTCCTCCTGCTCTTTATGGCCACCTTTAACCTCCGTTTCCTAACATGCCTCCTCTCTGTATTGCGTTGCATATCCACCGCAGTTGGTTGGGTTATTTTGTATGGGTTACCTAGCTCTTCCTAACCCTTTTTTTTTCTTTATCTAGTCCATAGACCCTTGTTAAGAGACCTATCTGTGGTGGCTGTGTGTGTGTGTGTGTGTGTGTGTGTGTGTGTGTGTGTGTGTGTGTGTGTGTGTGTGTTCACTAGGTGTATAGTTGGGTGTCCTTCATACAAAGCACTAAACTATATCAGGGTATATCTAATGCTGACTTTATTAGTCTATTCTGTGCCTTGGTGCGTTATTCATCAATCCAACACTGGTAGTGATGAATTTTTTTTTAATTTATGCTTCACTCCAAAGCACTGTTCAGCTCCACTCGTTGCTAATGGTTAAATCTTGCTAGTTTTAGCCATCCTAATAGCGCTTTTCCAGTGGACAGGAATGGTTCAGTTACTAATCTGACTCCAAAACTAACAGACCTGTGTCCATTTCCCATCACATGAGAGTTCTCTGAAGGTTGTGAGGTGGTGACATCCTTTTTTTTTTTTTCTTGTGCCACTAGTGTTACCATGAACACTAACAGCAGTAGCAGTGATGGGTGAGCTTCAAAATTCTGATTTGCCTTTTACTCTGGGTTTGGTAAATGAGTGGAAGAGGTAGCAAGAGTTTAAGAGAAAGCCGAAAGCTGCAGTAGATGGGGTATCAGAATGTTATTAGACATTACTATTGAAGATTGCAATGCCAAACTCTGAGCAGTAGAAAGGTGATTCTGGCTAGTGTTATTCCTGAAATTTTATTTCCGATTTGAGTGATGATTTGTGGCAATTTGCTGATTTATTGCATCAACTAATCGAAGGTCTGCACTACTTCTAGCTCCTTTTGGGACTCTTGATGATATTCTGGCAAGAACAAGATTTAGCAAAAGTGCTTGGTTATGGAGTGGGTCAGTTGGCAACGAAAGTCCAACGAATTAAAAGACCAACGAATCTGGCATTAAAAAATGGTTTCCTAAGGCTCCTGAACAACCTGGCGAAACAGAAAAGCGTTTGCCTTATTTTAAGTAGATTGCGAGTGCAACTTCCGACAATGCCTCAGCCATCCATCCAACCATCCACAAGGTCAAGAGAGCGACTTTGGCCATGCTCGCTGGGTGAGAGGGATAGGTTTACTGCCTGCCATGTCAATGACAGTGACACCAGGCAATTGTGGGCGTCTGTGTGCTTGATGTATTCAGAAGAGGGCAGATAGCTGTGTGTGTTACGCTGCCCTGTGACACAGCATGAGAAGGCTTTCAAACTGATACTCTTTCATCCTCGCTAATGATGGGGATAGAGCTGGCTGGTGGGTAGAAATTGGCAGGAGACCAAACTGGAGAGAAAATTGTGATGAACTTTAAAAAAGGATTTGTTTCCCCTACTTTGCCGGTGGAAAAGCGCTGTTATGGTCAAGCTCTTCAGGCTTCTGCCACAGTCCATGCTGATGTCTTCCATTATTTTGAAAGCTTTACTGATGAAATTCACTTTAGTGGCATTATAGTGCTGAAGGTAGAAAAACAGCTTGACTAACTGGTGCATATGAATGCATGGGGCTTGACTGAACACTGTCGATTTTGTTGTTCTATTAAAATGTTAGGTCTTGTCTAAAAATGCATGACTAGCATGGATCATTATTTTCTTCTGTTAGTAATATTAGCCCTTTAGGTATTACTTGAAATGCTATAAATTCAGGGTGTTTTATGAGGTGGATATGCAAACAGTAACTGCACTAATTCACTTTATTATCCATCATTCTGCTGGCAGTGCTGTAGCTGCCGAGTATTTTATCCTTTGCGGCTGCAGTTCTCCCTGAATTTATTTATTTATCTATTTATTTATTTTTTGTTGTTTTGCTTTAATACTGAACCTTACAGCTGGCTATTTGTGCAAGTACAGCATTCTAACAGCTCAAACTAAAATGCATCATTTTACATGAGAATACGTCTTAGACATTTCTAGGCTACAAAATTTATTTTCTCTTCACGTTTAGATCTACAAGAGACTTTAAGTTACTTGGGANCTATCCAAACTCTATACAAAAATAGAATTGATTAACAATTGAATTTATTCGTTACCTTGTCTCTTGTTGGTCCTTGCTAACACGATACCTGAAACTACAAGATATATTTTGTCACCCTCTCAATTCTTTATTTTGATGTGTTTCTGTTTCCTTTTTTTTATTACGTCTTGTGTCGTCATGTTTGTTCTTTCCATCCGTAGGTGTTCGTTCTCGCGTATTTGGCTGGGCCTGTTCCTCCTTATATTGCATCTCTTCACCTCATGCTAACCCTGCCAGCATGCCTGCCTTTATCTGTGTTTCACTACCTGGACTGGATCAGTATTTATTAGATCAGGGGTTTGGTCTTAACCTGTACAGGAACTTGTTTCACACTGTGAAGAGTGTGAAGAGTACTGGGTGTGTGTTTTAGCATGTATGCAGTGGGTTCATAGATAATTCCAGCTCTTAACACTTGGCGCTTTAATATGTACACGTAACTCTGTTTCTGCTTGTAATGTAATTTCTGGTTGCTGACTTGGTGTTTTTGTGTGTTTGGTGGCTGATGATCTAAAACCCTACTGTAGATGGCAGCATTTTCACTAGTTCATTGAATGCTTTCATGTTAAAGGACTGAACATGATTAATGGTATTTGGGCATTTCTTAAGGTGTGTGAGAATGGCTAGATGACACACTCACCACTCTGACCAGACATTATCCGAGCCCGTGATCAGTCAGAGGTTCTCACTGCGCAGTGAGCTTTGTGTTTTGTGTTTTGATTTATTGATCTGTTCATTAACGCGGCCTTTCTCTCTCTGTTGCATTTCCGGGTGGGTGGGTGTTCGGTTGTGTGGAGCATGTAGGGCTGACTGTGCTGTGATTGGTAGCTGAATTGCCATCCTGTATGCATGTGCACAAGGTTGGGGTCCTTTTTTTATGAAAGGGACACTTGTCTTTTGGCTCAGACCAGCCTCATCCTTCAGATGCATGCAGTCAGCTATGTAAAGGACTCGATCTACATGGAGGCGTCTGTCGACCCGTTTGTGTCCAGGTAAACACCGTCCTCACCTGGAGCGCTGGGTGATTGTGTGTCCCGGTGATTGTGTGTACCGGTGTGTTCAGCTTACTGATGGGTTCCTGACCGAGTTGGTTCTCAAAACATTTCTGGCTGTTTGAATCTGTAGGTTTCTGTTATTATGGTTCTCTTCAGTTTCAGGTTGAGCTTGATTTTTATGGTTTTTACTGGACACTGAAACTGCGACTGGTCTACCAGAGGAGAGGACTCTGAACGAGCAGGCTGGGGAAACCCAGAGCCAACGTGTGTGTTGCTTTGCTTTTCACATAGGCAGGAGAGCAGATATTAAAAATCACTTTGGATTTGATCTTTTTTTTTTGGGAGCGTGATGTTAAGCATCATATTTTGTTTTGTTCTTTACTGCTTCTTTTTTGTCCCGAGCATCTCAGCAGGGTGTTCATTATCATGTTAATACTTTTTTGCCCTTGATAAGTGTCCACTGCGCTTTCTGTGCTTCTGCTAGTACTGTACTGCTCCACCTCCCTGCTTAGCAGCCGTCCCTAGCACAATTCACCTCCATGTCTCTGCGCCTAGCACGCCGGAGTATGACGGCTTGGAGCTGAGTGAGTGGGGAATGCCAAATGACACAAACAAAAATAATAATAAATTGGGAAATTCCCTTTGTGCTCATTAGAAATACCTTCACAGTGAAGACTTGGTGCAGAAGAGCAGAAGAGAAAGGAATTACACAATGATTTGTCATTTGTCATTTACCCACAAAGTGAATGAATCATGAAATGTTTTTTGATTCTCTCTCTCTCTCTCTCTCTCTCTCTCTCTCTCTCTCTCTCTCTCTCTCCCTCCCTCTCCCTCTCCCTCCTTTTCTCTGATGCAGACACATGACCCAGGCTGACCTGAAGAACTCCACATTCTGGCTGCGAGCCAGCGTTGGAGCCACAGTATTCGCAGTGTTAGGCTTCGCCATGTACAAAGCTCTCCTCAAGCACCGGTGATCAGGCAGAATGCAACTGCGATCCTCTATCCAGCGAAAAACTCTTCTTCTTCCCTTCAACCCAGTCATTCCCCTTTAAGAGAAAGCTAGTAGTATCATGATGGATAGCTATATTTTATATATTTGAACCTACACGCATCCACGCAACCATTTTCTCTTCTGGAGTTTTGCGCTCTTATATGAATTGTCTCGTGTGTCAGCCGTGGTTGAATGCTACAGGTGGCTCTTGCCATAGACGGACTTGTTTTAAATTGACGTTATTTTTCCTCCGATCAGTATTAGCGGGTGTGACTTCTATCAGACGGTCCATGCAGAGGCACGAGAGGATGGAACGCGTTGTTTATAAATGTAAATATTGCTGAAGAATACATGCGAACAGAAGGCAGTACAGAACTCGTATGCATGCACATAACGGATGATGCACAGAAACCAAGCCATTTCTCGGTTTCACCTCGTATGGGTCATTATGCTCTGAACACATTTCAGCTGTAATAATTTATTGTCATGTTCCTCAGTCAAAATGTTCTGTTTGACCACGCATGCAGCCGACACTATACAAGGGAGTTTTTTTTTTTTTTTTTTTTAATTATATGGTTTGTTTTTATATTTATGACTTGTTCGTTTGCCCTTGACCCCCACAGACACACTAACGCAGTGAAAGCTGGCTATGAGCGTCACTGCAATGTTGACAAGATCACAAGAAAGAGTTCAAGTGTAGATTCTGTGGTCAGGTCAATGGGACACGGTCTCTATGAGAACTCTGTCGATAGGCTCCACATTTAAATATTTACTATGATCTGTATTAATAAATACTACTACTACTACTACCACTGCACCTATTTCGTTTGATGAATGTCGCATTGTATTATTCACTGCAAAACTCCCAGTTCAAACCATGAAGCTGTTGTACTCATTTCTGACCTTTACAATAAACTGTGTGATTATAGAGCTGTCTAGCATATAATTTTTGTTCAACATCGCCTCTGNAACATTCAGTTATCAGTACAAAGTAAGAAAAGTAAGTATGTCAGTTTAACATATTGTACATGACTAGCGTTAATTAATAATGAAGAAGGTAATAATGAAGTGTGTAACTGTAACTAGTTTGAAGGGTTACTACCTTTGGTCAATATTTTAAAAAAGAGAAAGCAATCTGTTAACTATTAAGGGTTTTATAGCCTGATAGAGGGCCTCCAAAAACAGGAAGTGATATGGTAATGTCTATCAATTGTCCCACTGGGCTCAGAAGTCAGCAGCAGAGCAGCAGGTGAACATGTCTGCTGGAGAAGATTCAGCCGTGTGTGCGCCACTGTGCCAAGGGCTTCTGAAGAAAAGAAAAGATAAAATAGTAAGTGTTGACTTTATAAAGTTCATACAGATTGGCTGTCTTTTATAAAACATATATGTTGTATTTTCTAGATCATAACTCTGAATTTGAATTGATCGCATTTGCAGCATTTAAGTCTGTTTATGCAGAGAAGAGAGAGCTGCTTGTGTAATGTCTCCATCGTTTTACTGATTATTTTAGAGGCTGAGGTGGGTTACTTACTGGTTCAAACTTCATAACGCAACCCTTTTCTTCTACAATATAAAACGTGGAAGCACTGTAAGTATTTGTGTTGAATTTCAGCTTTTACATGTTCACATGAATTTGTGTTGAATTTCAGCTTTTCTGGAGTTAGATTATGTTCGCTTGATGTGCTAAACATGACTCAAGGCCAGTGGAATCACATGTATGGAAACTGGTCCATTGTGTTGGAGCATTTGAAAGCAGCCTTTGGTTTCAGTTCTGTTCATCTTTTTCAGTCTCTTTACAATTGAACTGCTTTGAATTGAGAAGATGGTCCGAATGCTAATGTTTAGAGAATTGTAATATTTAATTGTGCATTACGTTTACAAAAAAAGTGTATATTTGAAACACATACAATGCAAATTAATAATTAAAATCAAATCCACAATCAAATAATAAAGTGACTAGAAGCAAATTGCAAAAAATAAGGAATGGGAATTGTTTTTGTACTGACATGTATGACTGATTGCAGCACTACGTGCTTTTACACTGGCACATGAAAGCACATTACTTAAAAAATACACAGAGTAGGAAAAGTAAAAGTTCTGCCAAAAATAACTAAATCATCACACACTGATTCCTCAAACTGGGTCACGTTGCTAATCTCAAAAAAAGACTTGCTCATATGGTTTATGGCACTGCGTGACACAATGCTATGTAGAAAAACAAACAAAAGCATGTTGTGTAGTTTAAAAACTGCCGTGATGGTCATCTTGAAGTCAGAATCACATTTGTCCCGTGTCAGATCCACAGTTCACTTCTGCACAAACTTCACACTCGTAGGAGGTTTAGCTCACGGTTTAAAAATGTGATTCGCTTGGTTAGTTTATTATTAATTCCAATTTCACTTATATACTTGATTCAATATTGCTAATTCTGTTATTTGATGAAACCTTTTATGTAAAAATGGTATTCCTTAGCCAGTGTCATTTTAGACTAGCGTGTGATTATTTAGACTAGTGTGTGATTTATTTAGACTAGCGTGCGATTATTCAGACTAGCGTGTGATTTATTTAGACTAGAGTGTGATTATTTAGACTAGCGTGCGATTATTTCGACTAGAGTGTGATTATTTAGACTAGTGTGTGATTTTTTTTAGACTAGGGTGTGATTTTATTTAGACTAGCGTGCGATTATTTAGACTAGTGTGTGATTTTTTTTAGACTAGGGTGTGATTTTATTTAGACTAGCGTGTGTTTATTTAGACTAGCGTGCGATTATTTAGACTAGCGTGCGATTATTTAGACTAGCGTGTGATTATTTAGACTACCGTGTGTTTATTTAGACTAGCGTGCGATTATTTAGACTACCGTGTGATTATTTAGACTAGCGTGTGATTATTTAGACTACCGTGTGTTTATTTAGACTAGCGTGTGATTATTTAGAGTAGCGTGTGATTATTTGGACTAGCGTGTAATTTATTTAGACTAGCGTGTGATTATTTAGACTAGCATGTGATTATTTAGACTAGCGTGCGATTATTTAAACTAGCGTGTGATTATTTAGAGTAGCGTGTTATTATTTAGGGATCGCACACTATTTCTGTACGTGAAATGTGGCACAGTATGACGATAGAGATTTTACAGTAATCACAAACCGATGTATACCTATTAGCTAGGGGGAGATTTGTGTAAATTTCATTTTGGACCTCATTTTAAACAGTCAAAACGAAAGGAATAAAGACAGAGTATGTGAAAATGCATTAAATATGTTGTGTTTTTTTGTTTTGTTTTTTGTTTTGTTTTTTCTCTGACAGTCAGACCTTAGAGGACAGTATTTCCTTATTGAGGTAAGCTGTGGCTTCAACTTCTCCCTCTCACTTTCTGCAGTCAGAAGGATCATCCTGGCTTTCAAACACAAACATAATTTCCAATGGCTTTTAATCTGAGTTGTTAATAATATCCCATTATTTAGCAGTCATATGCCCAGTTAAAATAATCACTATGGCTTTGTGCGACTTCACTGTTTTGTGGTTGGTGATTAACAGGTCGCGTCTGTGCGTGAGATAATGTGGACTAAGAAAAAGCACTATATTTTTGAGATCGCTATGAAAAACGGGAAGAGGTTTCAGGACCACTCAAAGGTACGAGTCATGACACACAGACAAACTCCTACACCAGGTACCAGTAAATTGTCGATCATTAAAAACACATTCTCCTGTAGGAGTCCATTGGAAAGTACCTTCACTGACTGTTACTTTGAACAGGGATCACTTGAGTTTTGTTTTATCTCATCTGTGATTCGATTAGGGTTTAGCAAAATATTTAGGAGCAAAATTGGGAATCAATTTGCCTAGCTTTATTAAAGTACATATCTTCATCAATAAATGAGTATCACAAAACAGACAAATAGGTAAATGTTAAAAAGGTTTAGGAAAATACTTAAATAAGTTTGGGGTAAATGTTAAAATGTCAAAAAATACATTTGGGTAAATGTTGAAATGTTAAAAATAAGTTTGAGTAAATGTTAAAATGTAGAGGCTTTTATTGTATATTATGTATTACTGAGTTTAAGTATTTGCTCATAAGCTAAGTATTCATTTAATTAATGTGAAGTGTTCACCAACAGGCTGCAGAAACAGCAGATCTCAGACAGCAGTGGATGTGCCAGCTTCTGCTAGCAATGAACCATGACGTGTACAGCACCTGGTAACACTACCGTCAGGCCACTGTTACACACTATATCAGTTACTGCCAAGAGATGAAAATGACTGTGTGTGTGTGTGTGTGTGTGTGTGTGTGTGTGTGTGTGTGTGTGTGTGTGTGTGTACACATGTAGGGAGACATATCGGTCGAGCCCATGCAGTATGATCAGCAGCAGTAACTCGCAGTCAGAGGAGAGTGATACGCTGGTCAGGACGCATCACTCCGCTGAGCCTGACTCCAGTCTGTGGTCACCCAGCATGCACTCTGCCGCTGTTACACTAACCAGAACCTCCCATATCTACACTGATGTTGGTATGTTTTACCGAACTGAACTAACCACATTTCTAACTGAATCCTATAAATCATTCCAATCCATTACTGTAGTTTCATTTAGAGTTTAATGTAATTGACCTGTGAATGAACCTGAAAGATGCTTATTTTTATTTTAATGACACAATATAATATAAGAACAGTAGATATGGTTAACGTATTTCTTTTGCTTCATGACCTCAGACATGTCCCAGGTTGAGAGCAGTCAGTGTGCAGAGGATGAAGTCAGGCAGAAGGCTGAAGTGACTGAACTCGAGAATGATTATGACGTCCTGCCACTTTGCAAATGTTGGTGCATTTGTTCTCTTTTTCTAGGCAGAAATGCAGTTTGCACACTTTTAATGTTACTATTAGCCAGGATATAGTTGATCAGAAAAAGATTCGTCTGATATTTGCTTCTTTAATTTTGCCCTGGAGATATGAGGCTAATGTTACTAATACGTATGAACGTACCTACATTTTGGTGACTTCCTTTACTTGCTGGCAACATTAGCTTTGAAGCAAGGCCTTATTTGATGGGGAATATCACTTAAGATACACTATATGGCCAAATGTTTGTGGACGCCTGACCATGACGCACATATGTGGACACCTTCCCCAAATTGTTGCCACAAGGTGTGAAGTACAGAATTATCTAGAATGTCTTTACACACTGTAGCTTTACAGTTTCCCTTCACTGGATCTAAGAGGCCCAAACCTGCTCCAGCATGACGATGCTCCTGTGCATAAAGCGAGCTCCATGAAGACATGGTGTGTGAAGGTTGGAGTGGAAGAACTCGAGTGTCCTGCACAGAGNACAAATCCCCACAGCCACGCTCCAACATCTAGTGGAAAGCTTCCCAGAAGAGTGGAGCTTATTATAACAGCAAATGGAGGAACTAAATCTGGAATGTGATGTTCAAAAAGCACACATGGGTGTGATGGTCAGGTGTCCACCAATTCCACCAATTTCAACCATCCATTTTTAACAAACCAAGATGTGGGGGATGGTCTTATTATATAACTACACTACGTCACAGGATCTGTTTAATTACTAACCACTGCTTGTAGCTCCAGTGCAAAACTAAACTGGCATAAATGTAGAAAGAGATATTCTGGGTGACACAAACTTCAATTATTCACCAGCAACGTTAGCCTCAGAGCTCCAGTGCAAAACTGGCGATGAGACCCCAGACATGTCTTGGTGTGGGGGAAACTGTGGAAATTTCAGATGTGTGTTAAAATGATATTTAACAGATATGTCAACTAACAGTAAAATATTTTATCTCAGTACATTATTCTAGAAAATGTCATTTATATTGTTTGTGAGCAGTGTAATGTATTTGCAGCCCTGCATTCTGAGGAAGATATTTATGATACACCTCCATCAAACCGGCGAGCCTGTGAGCGAGACCGTGGTATGTGTCCACCTCATCTCTCACTCTCATCATCCCCTCATCTACTCACTCACTCACTCACTTATTAGCACACTCCCTCCCTCACTCATTCACTCTCACTCACTCACTCACTCAGTCACTCACTCCCTTTCTCATTGACTCTCACTCGCTCAGTCACTGTCATTCACTCTCACTCACTCATTCAGCCACTCATTCCCTCACTCACTCCCTTTCTCATTGACTCTCACTCACTCACTCACTCACTCATTCAGTCACTGTCATTCATTCACTCCCTCACCATCTGCTTTGATCTTTCCCATTTCAGAAACAACCGAAAGCATCTATGATGTCCCAAAGTATGCGCTTAGGGAAAAGTCAGTGAATGGTAAGTGAGTGTGTCATGTATAAGCCATGATGTGTATTACTGTGTAATTACATGTGATTTGTGATTTTATTTGGCCCTGCAGAAGGCTCCTGTGCTAAAGAGCTACCCGAGATCACAGGTCTCCTCCATGACATGGTGACGTGTTTAGGGGGAAACTCTGAAGACTGGGTCAGAGCGAATGCTCCAGAAGCTGTCTGTCAACCTTAGCAACACTGTAAAGACATGCATTTATTGTGATAGACTTCCGACAGCAAGTTGGACTCGTTCCTGTACACACTTGTATATGATGAGTTGCATATCTTGCATTTTATTTCTCATCTTCTACCCATCATCAAAAATTTCATTTTGAATTAACTGCCATTTTTGTTATTTTGGTTTTATGCAAAATGTTTTTCATAATGCGCATGAGATCAACGTGATCAGTCTGCCATTTTGATAGAGAGACTGGCCCTGAGGCTCCCAAGTGGCATAGCAGAAAAGTATTAGCTCTATCGTCCGGACATCGCCGGAGGTCAAAGCCAGACGATGCCACAGCCACCTGAGCGTGTTACACCGGCCCATGAGCAGCAGAGGCAGTTGGCTATTTGGAAGCAGGGCTGTTTCTGAACACATGGGGGTCCAAAGCGACATTAATTAAAGTCATCAAAACCTAATTTGATTTGCAGAAACATGCTTCTCAGGAGTAACAGCCCAACACCAGTACTTAAGAACCTGCAACCTCTAAGATTTGAAGAGTCTGGTTTGATTAAATTGTTGAGATTGATCAGGAACGACTGCAGCTTTTTTTTCTTTTTAAATAAAAAAAATAAATTAAATTTTGGCTCATTTTGACAAATCTTGGATGACCAACTGATAATCAGATCATACTCTCTTTATCAGTCACATGCTCACGGATGAGGCAACCAGATGTTACATAAACACATGACTAAGCACATCTGGGGAAGCAGGTTACATCAACACCTCTCTGTACACACTTGGCTTAGAGCCAAGTTTAAGCATCATAGCCAATGCAGCATTTTTATATAACTTTGATAAGGAGAACGGTTACTGCTGTCAGTTTTTAAAAAGCCATGTTGACTGCTGTCTTTAAGATGCTCTTGATGTCCCCATGTAATATGTAGATTTGATTTAGAAATCACTGGTGGAGGTTCTTGAGACCTGAGAGGAGAAATCCTTCATTCAGATGGTATGATGCTCATGCAGTATATTATTAGCTGCCATGTCATTAATTCAAATGTAGCTCGTGTGTGATGTAGAAACTGTACCAGAAAAAAAGAGTTCAGTTATCGGTGCAGCTGCAACTTCTTATAGCCCAAAAACCACAGTGATGTTTCGTATATCAAAGAAAAACGTAATGCTGAGCAAACCAGAAGGATCAAATCAACTGTCTAGAAATCACAATTCATATTCAACCTTGAGGCAAGTATATAGACTTTTTTTTTTTTTAATACCATTCATAGAGCAGGGAAAGTAGCACCACCAATAAAACGCTGTTTATACACTGGAATTCCTCTGTTATGTAGCTGGATGTTCTTCACAAAGAGACGAGCTCGAATTAAATGCCCTAATATTACATTACTACATGAAGTTGGACAAAATAATTTAAAAGATTTATCTGTAGTGATGCTACTGTACACAAGTCCTAGCTCGGGGAGACGCAGCCAGTAATTCTGCTCCTCAAGAAAAGCAGCAGAATTACAGAAATATCATGAAAATGACATTTTGATTTAAAAAAAAAAAAAGGCTAAAAACATTAGAAACATCTGGTTAGTATTTTGGATCATATTTACAAAATAAAATGCATGAGTGAACAGTACACTCTGAACAGAAGTACAGTGAGAATGCCCATGACAATATACAACAGGAAAAAGAGATGGATTTTTTAAAAGATTTTAAAAAAAGAGAATTGAAAAAGCTGTGATATAAACAGAAATTGAAAATACAGGGTGGTGTATACAAAGCTCTGAAAAAGTTGATCGAGTGCCGTCTCTTCACGCTGAGGTTCCACAGAGACTTGTGAGTCGGTTCTGTGCGAATAAAACGGGGAAAATGTTCACTTTTGTAATGTTTGGATTGTTAACTGTGTAATATTATAACGTCACGTGACAGAAGGTGTACCTGCAGCCGCCGGATACTGTGCATCGCTTTCTCATCCAGCTGACTCAGGTCAACAGAATCCATCTCACTGGCCAGCAGCTGTATGCACTGAACAGACAAGCAGCTCTATCACTTTCTGTTGCGTTCACAAATCTACGTTTTGCTTCCCGTTCCAGAAAACACTACTTCTTGTTTTTCTCAATGTGGGATTTTTTTTTAAAAGGTGGAAAAGCACTAACCTCTCCGTTGCCCAGAGGGACATTGATGACGATATCCTCCATGCCTCCGGCGATGGGAGAGCCATTCACTGAGATGCTGTACACCTTCTCTCTGTGACGAGGAACTCGTACTGCTGGGGTCTTGGGCAACCTAGAGAGAGAGAGAGAGAGGGGGGAAAGGGAAAGAGAGAGAGAGAGAGAGAGAGAGAGAGAGAGAGGAGGGGGGGAGAGAGAGGGGCGAGAGCACGAGAGAGAGAGAGAGAGAGAGAGAG
>CM074967.1:13400764-13433914 GCA_037577455.1 Pangasius macronema | reverse complement strand
TGCTGGGGTCTTGGGCAACCTAGAGAGAGAGAGAGGAGGGGGGGGAGAGAGAGGGGGGGGGGAAGGGAAAGAGAGAGAGAGAGAGAGAGAGAGAGAGAGAGAGAGAGAGAGGAGAGGAGAGGGGGGGAAGAAAGAGAGAGAGAGGAGAGGAGAGGAGGGGAGGGGGGAAGAGAGAGAGAGAGAGGAGAGGAGAGGAGAGGAGGGGAGGGGGGAAGAAAGAGAGAGAGAGGAGAGGAGGGGAGGGGGGAAGAGAGAGAGAGAGAGAGAAGAGAGAGAAGAGAGAGAGAAGAGAGAGAAGAGAGAGAGAGAGAGAGAGAACATTACACACACATCATTAACAATTCAGTACAAACCTGGGTGGCATGATAATGTTTAAAATGCAAAATCACAGATTACTGCCAATTAGAAAAACTACTTTTTTTTTTACACACATCATTTGTGGCTTTTATTTCTTTTTACACTGTACATTACAAGCCTTTCTGCCACAGCGCAACTGAATTCTTGCATCTGATTGGTCAGGATGCGTGCATCATTTTTGTATCACTGCAGGGCTTGGACAGTTCTAACTAACATGAACGATGGGTTAATATTAATGCACTCGTTCGAATGTTATTATTTCCATAACAGCAGCTCATTCACGAGGACTTAACTCTAAAACATTAACATTTATTAATGTCATTCATTAATAATGAATGGAGGGGGGGGGGATTCTTCAGGACAGAGGGCTTTGTAGTTTATCCGTGATGAGATGAGCTGCGTTTTTGTCTTATTAACATCAAGAGAAAGTAAGTCAGACCACTGTCTTACTTGCAAAGATCGACGATATTGTGTTCTAATGTCCTTGATTGAACAAAACTTCTTTAAGGTCATTAAGTGTAACTGTAAATGAATTTTAAAAAAGTACATATAACACTTTTATACATTTTTTAGAAATGTATAATTGACAAACTGCTGTGGTACAAACTGGAAAAGAAAAAAAAAACACGACGGGATGTTATAGGAAAATATAAATATTATATACATTTTTCATTCCTTACATATTCCTTCACAGTGGATCTTTTAAATGCTAAATATAAACAGAATAAGAGTCTAAATAAATAAATATGCCACTACAGTATGTCAGAAGCCAATTTATCCCAGAGTATTAAAAACAATTTAGATTAAACCTCAAGCAGAAGGCAGTTTCTATCCCAAGAGACCGAGCGTCTCTCGTGTGAAATTACCTGGAGTCAAATCGGGGTGTGATGAGTGGAGTTGGACCGATGATGGAGGAGTCCAAGAAACTCCTGCGACCCCACTGGTAGACGAAGGACCACCTAGAATTGTGTCTAGTTTCTCTATCAAACATCTACTTGTAAAGTCCAAAGAAATGAATTGAGACACTTGAATAATACATGTACACTCACGACCACTTTATTAGGTACACCTGCTCATTCATGCAATTATCCGGCTGAAGATTGGAGGGGAAAAAATATAAAAAACAATTTGCTGGTATTTTTTCACTCTTCAGCTGTCCAGTTTCTGTGAGCCTGTGCCCATATCAGCCTCAGATTTCTGTTCTTGGCTGGTAAGAGTGAAACCTGATGCTGATTCTGAGATGCTTTTCTGCTCACAATGGCTGTAAAGAGTGGTTATCTGAGTTACTGTAGCCTTCCTGTCAGCCTGAACCAGCCTGGCTGTTCTACTCTGACCTCTTATCAACAAAGCGACAAGAATTGCTGCACACTGTATGGTTCTTGTTTTTTGTTGTTTTTTTTGCACAGTTCTGTGTAACGTCAAGACTGTTGTGCGAAAAAAAATATATATATTCCCAAGAAATCAACAGTTTCTGAAATATTCCACCCACTAATTCTTCACACTTACCCTCAGTTTTGATGTTTAATTGAACGTGAAGTTTTTGATCTGTATCTAAGATGATGCTATGCACTGCACTGCCGTAACGTGATTGGCTGATTGGATAATCGCGTGAATGTTCAGGTATACAGGTGTTCCTATTAAAGTGATAAATATAAACAAACAAAAACAAATCAAACTTACTTTCTAATAGTGCCGTTCTGCTTGCTCACAGAGAGCGCTCTGGCCTTCTTGGTAGTTGATGGTGCTTTCCTTGTCCGTCCCTGTTGTAAGATATTTAACAAAATGAGTCTGGATACGAGTACACAGTCGTCTGCACAGAACCAGTGGGATGAAGGTCGGGATCAATAGTGATAAGTGACATGTTACTGTTTTTGCACTGACCTTTTTGGTTGTAGACTTAGGCACCAAATTCTCTTCATCTTCAGACTTCACACTAGTCTTTGAATCTACAAATATGGGTGAAAAAAAAATGCTCATATGATCAGCATACAAACAGCAAAAAAAAACAGAGGTAGGAGGAAATAAATGAAAGTCACCTTTTCTGGCAGATTTGGGGGGAACGGTATGATCCTGCGCGATGGTGAGCTCCACCTGAGCAGCTTCCTCCTTTTGCTGGATTTGACAAATGAAAAGATTTAAGCAGAGAAGACAAAATCAGAAGCTGATCAAGGTTCTCAAACTTTTTTTTGGCCACAGACCTCAAGATTCTCGTGACCCATGCACTGTAAATAATATACTCTATGAGTCTATTTGTAAATAAGACTTAATTTTTGCACTTCTAGCCTCTGTGACCGTTGGATCTTTGACATGGTTTGAATTTTAATCAGAGCACACAGTTGCTTTACTGTTTAGATTATGGGCATACACTGCAATATATAGCATGAATACTGTATTTTGTAATGTTTCTAGCTATTAACCATGACCGTGCCACGTAAAATACGCTTATATTAATTTTAAATTCATTAAAATTCATTTAAAGGCCACTTTGATTAACATGAGAGCAGGTTGGACTCCATGCCGCTGTGGTCTGGGGAAAATGAGTTAAATAAAGGCTGATAAAATGTTAATAATAATAAGTTTTATTATGATTAAATATTACATAAATCAAATTCATATCAATAGAAATACACTATGAGTAACAGGTTGGTACAAATCGGCTACGACCCCGTCCCCATCTCCGGCCTCAAGCCTGAGAGCCTACAACTACACATAAAGCAGATTTACCTTTGACTCATCCACTGGTGCCTCCGGCTTTTCAGACCCTGGTAAGCAGACGGAGGAAACACATGAATGTAGCACTCAGTGAATCAGCAGGTGGTGAGAGGAACAGCAGGACATTTCTGTGTATGGCGTCATGACTTAGGTCAAGTAGACGGCGTGACGGTACCCTTCGAACTAGTCTCAGTACAACATGTCGTTGTCTGCATCTTTTAGAAGGTTGTTGGTCTTTTCATTCAACCTCTTAACAATTGTATTTACTGTACAGGGGGAAAAAAAAAAGTTGGATTTGGCACTGAAGGACAACTGTTACCAAAGACAGCTTGACTCCTGGAGCTTTCAGAACAGACTAAACTGTTTTAATGCCTGCGTTTAAATAAAGATTAAAAAGAGAAAGATAGGACTGTAAAATAATCACCAAGTTGCTTAGAATTTTTTAGCGACCCCACTAAATATATAACAACAGTCTTAGTAGTCTTCAGTGTCTCACTAAAGAAACTACACCACTTTAAAGCCAACTTTAAACCGGCATCGAGTCTGTAGTACTTAATGTTATCCTTGTTGCGTTGTCTACATATTCTCAGTGACTTGTGATTCTTAGTGATGAGGCACACCTAGCGTATATGCACCCTGATTAACTTGATTATTAATCTTTATAATTATCATGATCGTAAATGGTGTCCAAGATTTATTTCGTAATAAAATTCCAAGTTGGCTTTTTTTCCCCCATCAACATGTTGATCTGCTTTCACTCTGGTTAAGGGATTCTTACATCACCCACAATGCTACATAACTACCTGCTGTTAGTGGTAGCAATGAGATTTAACTCTTGGTTCGTCTCTAGTTTAAAATAAATAAATAATGTGATGCAGCAGCACTTTAGTCCTTTAGTTTGTCCAGCTGTCTCACCTCCTCATCCGTACACTCTGGCCATGATTTAACTAAAACGAGGGAACAGATTAATAAAAACATGCTCACTTATTAATAAGTCATGGGAACGAATTTTTAATTCGTGGCCACAATATTGTTTTTTTCTTCTTCTTCTATCCGCAGGTCATGTGTGGGGCTCCGTACTTACTGTATGTTTGAGATCATTTAATTTTTTTTCCTATTGAACGCCATTGTATCCGCACTAGGAATGTCTCCCTGTGATGTCAGTGGAGCACACAACCTCTACCTTCTCACAGGAATAATGAAATTACAGCAGCAACCAACAAATTAGACCAGAATCACTGGACACATCGCAAATATAATGTGTTTCAATATAAACTTAGGTAATGTGTCTCAGGGTGGAGGTTTCCTTTAATGGACAATAATAGAGGAGGCTGACAAAAAGTGTAACTACAAGGATGAAAGATGTCTCTAATAAAGCAGAAATTGAGAGAATGTTATATGTTGAATGTTGGGCACTGCACTGTCATTACTCTGTGTGCATGGGAATAATGAAACAATGGACATCCTTACATGGCATTTGCACTTGATGACATGTTAAGTGTTGAGTGTGTGGGAAGGGGATGGCAATGAACTCACCTTCATCATCAAAGTCGAGCAGAAAAGCTTCCAGTTTGGGCATCTTGGGGTTCTTTTTGTTCTTGGCATTAGTGGTCCTTTTCCTAGGCGCCATTTTGTTTCTGGAAGGAATCACAGTGAAGGTGGTTAAAGTCAGCTCGAGCGCCTTGTTGTTGTTGTTTTGTTGCTGCTAGCTAGAAAATGGTAGCTACAGTTGATAGCTATGGTAGCTACAAACATCCTACTTAGATACGATTATTATATAAAACAAGAATTATCACCACTTCTACAGAATTCAGCTCCAAACCAAATCCGACTCATGACCAGTCTAACGTTTCTGCCATTAGCAGGAAAGTAACGCTACTCTTTCAAAAACATGGCGAGTAACAGACCATAGCGACGGGGAACAAGTTCTCTTACATTGTTAGAGCTTTTCCCATTACCTGTTTAAGTCTGTTTACTCTTTTTATTCCTTTTACTGTTGCTCGTCAAGGTACTCCAGCGGCACAGAGTCGGCAAGAAGCTTTTTCAAATTCATTCGCAGAAATATATCAACCAATAAGCGACCAGCTTTTGTGTTACGTCATTCACACAGACGTTCCGGTCCGTTAAAAAAAGATTCGATTCTTATTTGATTCTTTGAATCCTGCCTTTGAGAGTCGAGCCCAAAGACAACTAAATTGATCGTTTCTTTTTCGTTTTTAAAAGATAGTGAGCCACGCCAGTTTATCTGGAGAGATGTAAAATGTTAATTCTGTTTCAGGTTTGTTGTAAACGACACTGATAATGTATTGTGTAGAACTGACTCGAGAAATTGACTCACTCGCACACAATTAGAATCAGAATCGAATGCAACATTTTAGGAATCGAACAGCCATGTGAATCTGATTCAGACACCGCGTCCTACAGATGGACCAATCACAGCAGAGCTTATTGTAAGACGCTATAGATGTGCGTTTTGGATTGGTGGGTTTTGTGGCGTACGGTGTAATAATAGGAAGTACCACATGGGCATACGCGTGAAGTGAAGTAAATGTATAAAGGTAGTGAATTATAGATATTTGATCAGTTATAACATAATGGAGCTTATTTACATTTACATGGATTAATAGTGAGAGTTGTGTTAGTGATAGAAAAATGATGATCAGGGTGGCAGCTGTATAATGACTCGCTAGTATTTGCTGAAAGTGTGCTCATGTCTCAGCCTGTAGTATTACAGTTGCATCAAGAACTCAGAAAATGCTTTCAGAGTTTGAAGGCCAGTCAGATGGTTTGGAAGGGAGTGCTTGAGGAATGCACACGTTTAGTGAGTTCCTTGGGGAACCTGGCAGAACAGCTGAGGGCGCTGAAGAGTGTTGATATAGCAAACACTCCTCTCAGCACTTTTCCAAACCTGCCAGAGCGCCTTCAGTACAAACTCCTCAATGCTGTGGACACAGTCCTGGGGGAGATAAGTGACAAAGTGTGAGTTGTCTTTCTGTATGTATATATACATATAAAACAAAGTGTGTGTTTGTGTGAAAAGTGTTTTTTTTATGTAATATTCTGCTTTCTTTACTGACATACAAACATTTTTCTGTCACATTTAATTTTGTGCTGAAAAACTAATGTTTGGAATCTAAAATGTTTTTGTACTGAATCAGTAATGTAGAAGTCATAAAATAAAAATCTACAACAAAGCTTGTACTGAAAAAAAAAGGTTGCCTAAGACTTTTGCACAGTGCTGTGTATACGTGTGTGTGTGTGTGTGTGTGTGTGTGTGTGTGCGCGCTTGCCTTGAAACCTTGTTTGTTGTTTTTACAGGGATGCTCTTGGATTAGTGCGAGATTCAGTCTGTAAGCAGGTGTCTGCTGTTTTCCAGATGTATGAACAAAACTCAGACTTCTTTCCTGTCAGCACGTGTGTGGCCAGATGTGCTCTCTCGCCGTCTATCGCTGACATGCTGGAGTGGCTACAGGACACGGAACGCTACTATCGGATCCAGTATCCCAGATCTGTGTGTACTCATGTTACATCCAGCTCTTTACTTTCTACAGTGTGCTCCATGGTCCCAGATTTGATCCTGAGCTCAGGTTACTGTCCATGTGGATTTTCTGTTCACGTACCTTTTGTGTCCATGTCAGGTTCTTCCAGGTTCTCTGGATCCCTCCCAAAAAAAAAAAACATACCAGTAGGTGTATTGGCTAAGATAAATGGCTCGTAGGTATGACTGAGTGTGTGGTCCTGACCAGGATAAGCGGTTACTGAAAGTGAGTGAATTAAAGAGGTTCCTTCTTGCAAGAAGTTTGATCCCTGGTTTAAAGCATCCAATCAGGTCTCCAAGCCATCTGCCTATTTAGCATATTTGGATTGTTATGCAACATTACTATTATAAATACTAAATTTAAATTACATCCCTATTTCAAATGTACCCACTGTATTGTCATGGATGAATCAGGATTTCATGTCATGAATTGTTATAGAGCATGCAAGTACCTACAGAGGAGGAGACTATGTAGAAATGAGGATTGTCAGATTGGATTGGAGGATGGATGGAGAATGGAGGTTGGAAATTTGATCTCCAGCAGTTACACGAGAGCTGCTGTTCGATGTTGCACGGACAGTTGTTTAAAAAAGATGTAGTGACTGGGGGGTGGGTGATCAATTTATTAGGTATGAAGCCTGTGTGGTGGTCCTTAGCTTTGTGTTCAGATACATCCTGAGGAAGAACCTGTTACAGCTGCTGAAGCCTGATGATCTTACGCTTATAGAGACAGCACCAAAGAGATGGACCTCTTTAGATTCACCTAGAGAAGAGGAAAGAATTACAGGTAATCCGTCCCTATCGAATGACCACTGAACCTTGTGTTTCTTTCCGGGTTTGCAGTTAACTGTATTTGTTCAGTTAATTGTTTACATTATAATGTACATAACATAATCTTTTAATGCTTAATATGCTATTAAACATTACTCATTATTATTATTTTGTTTTTTTGTTGTTTTAGATGCACTCCTTCAAGTGTCCTTCTTCATGGAATCTGATTAAGCAACGCCTTGATCTGGGGATTTGTCCTTATCTTGCGTCGTGTAATTAATGTCCTGATATGAAGAAATATATTCCAGTGTCACTCTGAGCTGTAATTACCAGACGGAAACTCCGTAACCCAAGTTGTGACGTATAATGTCTGGTCACATCCTCTCATATTACAACCGCTGCATGAACTTGCTTTTGGTAGTTTACAGGAATTAAATCGTAGTTTCTTCCTGTGAAGAATTCCCAGCAGGAGCATCACAGCACCCTCAGTCTGTTCTGTGTTTATGGACTTCTACTGCTGTAATGATTTTAATAAACGACATATTTGGTTAAATGCTGCAGACATGTGAAAGGATACTGAAATGATTTCACATTTTTCTCGTCACATGTATACTTAGTATACTTATGTATACTTATTAACTCACACTTTTTTTATTTTTTTTAATGAATGAATATAAAATCACTTCAATCAGAGAAAACATGGTTACACTAACTACTTTGGTTGCTTCACTTTTTAATTGAATTCATTAATATAATTTAAAAAAAAAATGAATTTGTTTACATCACGTATGAGGTGTTCAGGAATGAGAAAAAAATGCACATTTCATAGTGATTTCCAACCATTTTAGTTTTATTTTAGAAGCACACATTTCACATCAACACTGGAATCATTCTAAAATGTGCAGAAGTTTTTGAAACAAAATATAGGGATCATCTGTCAGAAACATCACCAACAGAGTAAAATCACCATTTCAACAATTAATAAATAAGAAGTAAATTACTTAGAGATACAGTAGAGCAGTTATCACTGTACCCCCTCATGAGAACGTCATAGTAGTGAAAAGTAGAAAAACAGTACAAATAGTTAAAGCTAGCTCTAAAATGAAACTAAACACTACATGAGCATTATTCAGCTGTCTCTCCAAATTTAGAGCTTCCGCTCTGTGGGTTTTACACAACTGACCCTGTTGTACCTCTCTATAATCTCCATTCAAGTCTTATGGAAATGCCATTGCTTGACTTCCAGCTTAGACGTACTCCTTAAGGGGCACGCTGTTGGTGGTGATGATGGGTTTCGGGGGATCCAGTGGGGACGACCTGGAATTAGCGAAGCTGCGGCCCATGTAGCCACGTCTGTAGTGTCCTTTCTCGATGTAGGAGCAGGTGGTGCTCAGCACAATGCCGCTTATGATGAGAATGACGGCGGCCGCCCAGCCCAGATAGATGGCCTGGCCCAACTCACGTTTCTTCTGGATGGGAACGTTGGGGTTATAGAAGTCCTGCACCACGGTGTTGGCTGTCCAGGACACGGGGATGAGTACACACAGGCCTGTTAGGATGAAGAGCACCCCGCCAGACAGCGCTATGCCAGCCTTGGCATGGCGATCATCCCCGGCGCAAGTGGTGCACTTCATTCCGCAACAGGACACCGTGCAGGACAGCCAGCCCAGGAAGATGGCCACGCACATGAGGGCACGGGCCGCCTGGATGTCTGGCGGCAGCGCCAGCAATGAGTCATAAGTCTTGCACTGCATGTGCCCAGTGGTCTGGTAGATGCAGTTCATCCAGATGCCCTGCCACACGATCTCTGAAGTGAGGATGTTGGGCCCGATGAAAGCCGTGACCTTCCACTGGGGCAGCGCAGTCACAGCGATAGCCATCACCCAGCCGGTAACGGCGCAGGTGAAGCTGATCAGCTGCATACCTGTATTCACCATGATGCTACTGTCTCTGTACCACCCGTCGGGCCACAACCGGGACGACACTTTTTCTCCTGCTGCAGATCCAGCTAGGGCTACTTGTCTGATTCCTCTTCACTCCCTCCTCCAACTGCTCGTCAGGTTACACTTTCTGTCTGCCCTGCTCGTCTTTCCGATTCTCTTCAGGAAGCTCCTTTCTTGAAGATTTCTTCAGACGATTTAACACGTATGTCCAAACCTCACAAAGCAACTTTTCATATGCTCTCTTTCAAAGCCCTTGCTAGTGTTCTCCTTCAGTTCCTTACCATGCCAAATTTCTCCCTCTTTCTTTGCGGTAATGAATTATTAAGAAACAGACCAGTGCTATTGTTTGTCACAAGTCAGCCGTGGAGGACTGACTCAACAACGTGCCTGGAGAAGCAAAGTTTTTATCAAAGATAAGCAAGGATTCTTCCCCCCCTTGCATGTATTAAAAAAAGAAAAAGAGAAAAGATGTAGCTTGTCACCGGAACGATATTGCTCTCCTGGTTTGGTGTTGCCTTACTCAGCTGGGTCAGGTAGATTCAGTTTGAGACCACACTGGACTACGACTGAAGATGGATTTCATCCAAGTGACCGTCTAATCTCTTCAAAAACAGGTTAGCAAATTAAAAAAAAAATACAAGCTTGAAGTCAGTAATAAGTAAGTACAATGTCCGCAAACATCAGGCTGAGGATGCTCCACTGCTAAATGTTGAAATGGTAGAAGATATTGCGAATGCAGCCGATACAGACTGGAGATGGCTCAGATAAGCAGGTGTGGACCAGTTGAGGGGATCCTCTTGTGTGCTGAAGAGTGTTGTCAATAGAAGCAGGAATACGCAGCCAGGACGCTGAGCCTCAGGCCACTTGAGGACAGACAAAGACTTGAAGCTACTCTCCTGAACAGAAAGATGGTGCCGATCTAACCGCTGGTCAGTCAGAGACGTGATCGTCTACTGAACAACCTTCAAGGTGTTCGGGATGCCAAATGCTGCCATCTCCGGAAAACAGAAAGCACTGGCCAGTTCCACCCTGTTCTCGAGAAACAAGCGTGTGGAGAGCCTGTGAGAGGCAGTGAAACAGGAGAGGGAGGGCGAGCGCATGATCTGTAAATGGATCAATTAGCACAAAAGCAATCTAGCGCCCTTGAAAATAACAGTTAAATTGTGTTTTTTTTTTCATATCACTTTAAAAAATTAGATTTCTCTCATTCTGTTAGTTATAAAAAATGGCAGAATTTGCTTATAGTCATTGTTGGTGAATGTTTTTGCCAGAGAATGTGAGGGATGAGGATGTGACCTGTAAAGCACAAAATATAATTTAAAAAATCTCTAGACAATATCTAAGAACTTTTTTTTTTTTTTTGAGAGACGTATGTATTGTTATTTTCATTAAAACCAAGTGTTTAGTTGTTTTCAAAAACTGTATTTTATGTTTAGTCTATATAAATGGTTTTAAAACTTTTTTTATTTAATTAAAAATGGTAAAATAAAACTTTTATTTGCCATTATAATTGCTGTTGTTTTTTTTAAGTGCAAAAAAAGTGCCAATCATTTTACAATTAATAAATGAACAAATCTGTAAAATACGAATCTGTCACACAATAAATATGAACTTCTTGCTCCTGCCACTATTTCAAATCAAGTGTTTGTTTTTTTTCTTCCCCCCAACTCAACGGGGTATGCTCTCAGTTTTCTACATGTAAATATCAGTGTCTCGGTTAATGAATTAAATATCAAGGATACAAGATCCCTGGTTCAAGTTTCCTTTTTTTATGCAGACCCCCTCTCCTTGGCAACAGTGGCCATGACAACAGGACAGGAATTGAAATGAGCAGGGAGGATCAGGTGCAGGTGGGGGAAACACAAAAGACGGCAAGGACAGAATGATGGCCGGGACAGCGAGACAGAGTGCTTACATGGTCCACTTGATGTTAAATGCATCTTACACACGAGTTTGAGTTACGTTTGCCAAATGGTCGTCGTAAATCCTCAATCAGCCACAATCCACATCTGGTTCTAGTGCACTGGGGATATCGATCCTCACCTGTCCTTTCTAAATTCCCTGAAAAACCATGACCTACATCCTTCAGTTCTACTGTACAGACTGTCATAGTGTACTGCATGATTTTAAGCTAATACTAATCATGAGACGCTTTAATTTTATGGCTGTTACCCTTTATGTTTATGCGTTTGTTGTTGGTTTAGTGATCTGCTATGCCTGACTTATTAGCAGTCTGTATCTCCTGATCACATAGGACAAATAATTTTGAACATTGTTTGAAAACTGAAAAGGTTTAAATCACAGATACTATATGACAATTCAATAATAATAATAATAATAATAATAATAATAATATTCATGGTAGTGTTTTGGGTTACAGTTAAGGGCAGATACAGAGAGATGGGCAAGGGGAGTGTGTGTTATTGTTTATTAGGCATGGTATTTGCATTATATTGCATATTAATAGTTTTACCCTAATAAATATAACATATTAAAAGGTACTGGAGTATGTCCTATTATAAGATTAAGCTAAGCCAGACAAGATCTTTAACTTATTTCTAAACCTTTTTTATTTTTTTTTTATTTCTAACTTCAAATTTTCTTTCATTTTTCATTAATTTTGCTTCTTTCTAGAATGATTACAAATAGTAAAATTATCTTGCAAAAGAAACCAGACTATTTCAAGCTTGAAATTAGGTTATATTTCTACAACTCTCATATTGGGTTTATTGTAATTTTATAACAGGAAATACTAGACAAATCTGACAAGATATTTTGAGTTGCCAAAATGTTTTTGCAGTGTAATAAAATAGTATATACAGTTATTATTTACAAAATAGTTATTTTTTCTAGAAGGTTAGAGCACTTAATTATCTAATGAAGCCTTAAAGAACAAAAAGCAGACAATTCCATTTATTTATCAACAAATAAATGTATTCAGGAGGGTTTAGACCATGTGGTTACCACCGGTTGTGCTGCTAAACCCTGAGCATCTTTCTCTTTTTGGTAGTCTTTGAAACAGAGATACACTACATGGCCGAAAATATGCGGACACCTGACTATAATACTCATGTTCTTGCTGAACATCCCGTTCCAGATTTATTCCCCTTTGCTGTTATAATAAGCTCCTTTAAGGCTTTCCACTAGATGTTGGAGCGTGGCTGTGGGGATTTGTGTTCATTCAGCTACAAGAGCATTAGTGAGATCAGNACAGGGGCATCGTCATGCTGGAACAGGTTTGGGCCTCTTAGTTCCAGTGAAGGGAAACTGTAAAGCTACAGCACACAAAGTCATTCTAGACAATTGTGGGCTTCAGACTTGACAACCGTTTGGGGAGGAATCACAAGGTGAGATTGTCAGGTGTCCACAAACTTTTGGCCATATAGCGCGTCCATCGTGGAAAGTGACCTTGATTTTTTTGGTTCTTCTTAAATGAAACTATTACTTTATTTGACTAGGTTGCTTGCTAATGCTAATCTCACCATTTTTGTACATTATACTGAATTATTAGAACTGATGTGCTGAGGCACAGCCGGCAGGCGTCTGCCCAGATACTTTTAACCCACAAAAATAAGAAGACAGTATTAAAAAGACAGTAATTTCTATACATTTACCCTAAGAGACTTGATCTACTCTGTACCAGCCTGGATTAATCTTCATTTTCTCTTTTAAAATCCAAAAGGTTTTAAGTTCATTGTTCCAGAAACTTTACGCACTGCAAGACAAGACTTGCAAAATAGCATTCGTATCAATAAGGAATAAGGACAAAGAGATGCAAAATAGGCGTAAAATACCAATTTATTACTTTGCACAATAACACGAATAATCCCTGCAGGCTAAAAAAAAAAAAAAGAAGAAAAAAATTAAAAAGGAAGAGGGGATTTTCTTTTTTTTTTTTAAAATGTCAAATAGCAATACAGGTGATGTGGCACCCTAGTAGGAGAGGCCAGAGGACGCCCCAGCAGGTCAACAAGAGCGCCCTCTATTGCTACCGGACAGGTCACACAGCTCAAAACATGAAAATACAGCACAAAAGCTACACGCACAAAAAAAGAAATAAATTACAATACACTTTTGTCCAATAACAAATCTTTATATATATCAAAGAGGAGATTTTTAAAAAATCATGCTCTCTTAAAATCAGGGAAGTAGTGAGAAACCATGGGTCAAAAGGTTAAAAAGAGGTAATTCTTGTGTAACCCTGGAGTGTCTGGATGCTGCGAGTGTGAGTGTCATCGACAGGGCATCACAAGGCCACGGAGCAGCCGTGTGCTGTACTGTCGACCGTAGGAGGGGGTGACATGCCGGTCTTGGTGCTCCCCGATTGAAGAAAAAAGGAAAGAAAAAAAAAAAGAATAAGAAAAAAAGAAAAAAAAAAAAAAAAAAGAAAGTACCTCGTTTGAGTTGGAGTTTTCGTCAAGACTGGACTCGGCACTCCCTCGCAGCATCGAGCCCGACCCACAGGACTTACTGACGTCTGTGACGGAATTTTCAAATCTTGTCAAAAGAGACTGGTCAATATTGCTACCCTAAAAACAAGCAGTCTCGATTAATTCATACGTCTTTACAGAAGCTGTTTTTTTTTTCTTTTTCTGAGACAATAAATATTCTGTAAGAGATTTAGGACAATACTCTGGCATGCAAGCAAGCAAAGTCTAAAATGTGTAGCTTTCCATAGAGCCTAAAGAGCTAGTCCACCAAATGCACATTCCCACTGATTGACACAAGCAAAAAAAAATAAAATTAAAAAACAAATTTAAAAAAAAAAAAACCTCCACAGAAACATACATGCCCATGGGCAATCATACCAACAAACACATCAATGAGAAGAATTATAGCTTTATCATTGTTCATCATTTGAAGTATATTGCTGTGCCATAATATGAAATTGGATTTATTGTCATTTGATGTTTTCATTTTCATTGTTCTGCCAAATATGGTACGCTGTGGGATCAACATTAGAAAAGCTGTGTAGAAACATGAAATTGCCCAACACCTTAATCCAGCTTATTGCGAGTGATGCCATTGCCCCATCCTTCTCAACAGGCTACGAATCGCGTCCTAAACAGGCGAGAGCTCAAACTCATTCATAGCAAACCTGTGGCTATATAGATGGTTTATTACAAAAGGGTTTTTGATGAGCTGCCCACCTGACAAGACGCATGCAGAGGCCCAACAACACTACAAAACCCGGGACAAGGCATGCCATCAATCAACCACACAAGTCCGGTATTGTCAAAATCAAAGGCAGTGCTTCTGCTTGTGTCTCTTAGCAAATAATACAAATGTTCTCATTTTTCCACCTCAAAAGAAAAAAGAAACAAAAAAACAAACTATACCTTCAGACTTTATATATAGATTATACATGTTCAACTCACTCACAACAGCGATAAAAACACATAAGTAAGTGTAAAATTCAAATAATGGCCAACTACTTAAACAGCTCTAACTATCCCCCTGAGCCCTGATTGTCATTCATCCTTCCTTGTCTAGACAGTTTCCCCAGCAAGCCACTGTCTGACACGTGGGGGCAGAAATCTTTGCCATGATAATTCATTACTTCCAACACATAAAATCATAAATGATATCACCAGAAACCAAAAAAAAACGAACACCAACCAAAGCGCTTTGGGCCCCACAACCATGGACAGAATGCTACAACATGTTCAGCTACGAAACCGGATTCACCCGACACCATCGAAACGACTCCTGGATAAACTCTTTATGCAACTGAAATTCTGACGGTCTGATATACATAACAGCAACATTACAACAGTAACAATGACACTGACTTTATACACTAACAATTAAGATAACCACAAAAAGTTTTATATTAAACTCTTACAAATCTGACTTGAGTCTTATGTAGAAATGCATAAAAGGTAAGGGAGAGTGCTGTTATTTTTGCAAGCGTTGCCCTTTGTTGCCTACTACGCTAGTCTGCGATGGACCAGCTTCATGTCCAGAACCTTCCCTGCTCTTTGTACGTAACGTAACCATTCATACAAGGACGCATGTGTTTCTAACTTCGCCACCGACACTAAGGAATCTGTAGTAAGACCTCAGTGCCCTGGCCTGATGCTCCATCAGTCACACAGCTGAGACCATGGATAATTCCTGCTACACATAACCATCAGCTTATGCAATCCTGCAAAAATGTAAATCTACTGAAATAAGCTTATATATAGATGCGTCTTTTTTAATATATATTTATGTATGTGAAGCGCTATAAAATAAACTGAGGCATTTACAGCAGTTAACTCCTTGATTTTTCCCTTTACAATTCAGTGGCCTGCCATGAAACGTGTACACACGCGCACACACACNACACACACTACAAACATGCGCGCACACATTCAAAAAAATGGGAGAAGAGTAATGGGTATGATACCCAGATCACCTCGCTTGTAAAAGACTGAGCGGAGAGAGTTAAAATACGATCATAAAAAGGACAAGTTTCAGCCAACAGTGGCCTGAGGTAAAAGTAGACAAAGTCCAGCTTAGCTGAGAGAGCCAGAGCTGTCACGACAAAAATGGCGCAGGTTTGCTCACACTCAGTGTATATTACAAATTAAAAAAAAAAGAAAAAAAAATAAGAAAAAATGACATTCAAAACTGAAGAACTAAACCCTTAAATGGCTCAACTGGATTTACTCTGTGCCTTGGAGACTAGTGGTCTCTCAGTGCAGGATTGCTGGTGGGCAGTTCCACTGAGGGCGAACACTTGATTCAGACATGTGTCCGGCCCTCTGGCTTTGGAACCGCTTTGGTTGTGGATGAAGACATAGAGAGAGAGAGAGAGAGAGAGAGAGAGAGAGAGAGAGAGAGAGAGAGAGAGAGAGAGAGAAGAGGGAGCGTAGAAGTGCATCTCCTGCTGGTTGAAGCAGTTAGGCGAAGTACATGGTGTGCTGGGTGTCATAGTGAATCTGGACTGCCTTGGCGAGGGCCTGAGGGTCCCGACCGTTACTCTGGCCTGATACATGACTGCCCTCCGCACTGCAGAGAGAGAGAGAGAGAGAGAGAGAGAGAGAGAGAGAGAGAGAGAGAGAGAGAGAGAGAGAGATCTAATCAACCTTCAGAGAAATATATAATCAAAATGACAACTGCAGCTGGCTTCTCCTCCATTTTTGTTCAGTATTGACACAAATAACAGAAGCTCCACCCCAGACCATTTTCTCTTGGCTGGCAGATGGACACAAAAGACCATTTTCTGTTTCAAATAATGATTATCATTATTAAAAAAAATAATAAAATTTGTGTGAGCAGTCAACACATCATTAAACTGAATAGCAAGAGGACTGTTTTTCATGGATACCAAAATGTCAGTGTTTTACATGCCACATAACATATACGTAACCTTCAGACTTGAAGAAAGCTCTTCATCTGACAACAGCGCATGTGAAACCTTTGGCGTACCTGTCGTGGTCTTTGTCCACTAAGTGGTAGCGGGCGCGGAAGGCGACGAGTCTCGCGTAGTACGCTGGTGCAGGGATGGACACTGAGCGGGTACAGCGCACGTATGTGTGGCACAGCTGGTAGGTGAGCAGCTGCAGCTCATCCGCAGTGAAGCAGTTGTCGTCCCACAGCACGTGGTAGTGCGAGGGGCGGCTGGTGCCCTGTAAGAAATAGAGAGCGAGTTACTGACTGAGGGACAGATTAACAGGTACGAGTAGATTAACGGGCAGGAGGTGAGATTTACCTGGATACCAGCATGACTGCACAGGTAGAAGTCAAACTCTGAGGGATGCGTGATGGTGCTGTCCACCGTAGTGCCTGCTGGGACGTTACCGCTCTTCCCAACCTGCAGAGGGCGACAAATCATTCAGATTAAAACCCCTATGATACGACAAAGGAAACTTTTACGGCTCGATTCTATTTAAAACTAAAGGTGAGGTTTGCGAAACAACTTTGACTTGAGTCACTTACTCTCTCAGCTTTGTCGGAGCAGAAAAGTCGGGTGTGATGACGTTTTTGCACTACGATGTAGGTGATCCCTGGCCTGTAGTCCTCCTCCAGACTGATGCATGCCTTTCTGATGGCAATCAGCTCTGGCCATGCAACCTAGAGTACACACACAGAGAGGCATCAGACACCATCACACTACTGATGCACTGCTCTCATACACAGATCACATTCAAGAGCATGAGGAGTGTTTGATCAAGCTTTGAGGGAATCTCTTCATGACAACAATTCTGAGTTTCAGGTGGAGAAAAGGGCCTACCTTTAATATATTAAAATTTATGCAGTCATCTAATCAGCCAATCTTGTGGCAGCAGCACAAGCCATAAAAAAATCATGCAGATACAGGTCAAGAGCTTCAGTTAATGTTCATATCAAACATCAGAAAGAAGAAAGTGTGATCTCGGACTTGAACCATGGCATGGTTGCTGGTACCAGATGGGCTGGGTTGGGTATTTCAGAAACTGCTGATCTCCTGGGAATTCCACACACAACAGTCTCTAAAGTTTACACCCTAATGTTTAAAGTTTAAAGAATTGTGCGAAAAACAAAAAACCTCCTGTGAGTGGAGGGTCTGCAGGACCTTCAACTACTCTCTCTAGTCTCCTCTTACTAGTCTGACCAGACTCGACTGTTCTTCAGGTATCATTGAGTTTATTAGTGTCTTAACAACTGAGTTGAGCAGAAAAGCATCTTAGACCAGGTTTTTTCTAATCTGATTGTAGCCCATCCACCTCAAGGGTTGATGATTTGTACATGCTCTCCGGCTCACCACAGTTGTAAAGAATGATTATGAGAGTCACTATATCCTTCCTGGCAGCTCAAACCAATCTGGCCATTTTCCTCTGACCTCTCTTATCGACAAGGCATTTCTATACACAGAACTGTCGCTCACTCAAAGTTTATTGTTTTATTTTTACCATTCGGTATAAACTCTAGATACTGTTGTGTGTGAAATTCCAGGAGATACTCAAACCCGCCTGTCTGGCACCAACAACCATGTGCTAAAGTCACAGAGATCACACTTGTTCTTCATTCTGATGTTTGATGTGAACATTAACTGAAGCCCTTGACCTGTACTCACATGATTGGCTGATTGGACATCTGCATAAATGAGCAGGTGTCCCTATTAAAGTGGATGATGAGTATAGATTATATTATGTAATTCTGTGGTGAAAGATTGCTATCCTGATGATCTCTCTCAGGATGAGAACATGGGGTGAATGTCCCGTGTTCTCGAGTGGCTTACCAAACTACACATACTTATAATGTATCTAGAGTTGGATTGACTACATCCAAGGGAGATTTTGGACCTGTGTGTGTGTTAGACAGCACTCTCTAGCACCATCAAAACACTTATTAAAGGAATGCAGTGCTCAAGGGGAATGTCGTTCATCCCTCCAATACAGCTCCAGAGACGTGTACAAGCTATGCCAAGGTGTAAACAGCTTCAAATTGCCAAAAGTGTGTCACATCATTATATTATATACATAGGAAATGCTGTACCTTATTAAATTTATACCATTTCACAGATTTTCCCACTCCCCCAGAACATTTAATACACGATTTCTTAGAAATCAGCTTGTAGCATCTGTACTTGAGCTGATCCTGTCCTTTGACTTCTCTGGTTTGTGTATGACAAACGCATATGCAAACCATTGGAGATGATGCATTTAAAAGTGCAATGGTGAATTTTCCCTGAACAACCCGAGAGCCACTTTACCTCCTAACCAGCAGCTGTCCCATCGAAATTGAAAATAACCTTCATAAAATCAACACGGTCAATACAAAACGTCATGCCGTGTTCTACTTGCCTGCTTCATCTGTCCCTCCGACACTCCTCCACGATAGTAGATGATGCGCGTGGGCTTGAAGCGGGTGGACTTGTAGAACTGGATGAGCAGCTCACGCACCATGTTGGTGAGGTCCTGGATTACTTCTTGACTGTAGAGCTGCTCCTGGGACAGGTCCTGCCTCGAAGTCTGCACCCGCACTGTGGCGCAGTAGCGGCTTGGGTGGCCATCCATGCTGCCCACCACTGCTGCGATGGACGGCTTCTTCCCATCACCTGCTGGGGGGTGAGTGACGTCGGCACCCAAGAAGATCACCGGTTGCTGGAATACAGATGGTCTAAAAGGGCACAGAAGGATGTACAAGGTATTTGGGGGTATAATTAGTTTTTGTTTATTTCCTGGCAGATGGTCATACCAGACTTCTGTAAAATTCAAAATGACAAAGTGTAATTGTTTGCATTGCTGATTTCAGTATGAGAACTAAACCAGCGCATTATCAATGAAGTCAGTGACAAGAGTCTTGTGCAAAATTAGTCACTGGCCCTATAAACTACACACTAAACACACCTCTGATGGGGAACCAGAACATTGTTTATGCCACCCAGTTTAGCATTGATCTTGAGGCAGAGGTTGGAGAGAGTCTGAGGGGAGGTCTTCACTACATTCTTCACCTGGACACACTGGGTTGCCATGCCCAGCAGAGTATCTCCAACACGCTTCACCTCCGCTAGAAGACAAGAAACAAAAAGTCAGTGCTGGTTCAGCATTCACTACTCACTCACTCACTCACTCATAATTACATCTTGAGTCATTAAAACAACAAATATGAGGCAGAAGAGTGGCTAAGGACATGCAGGAAAATGTTATATCAGGTTTTTATCCACAGTATCATCTCGTTTTCATGTCTTTACCATAGACGGGGGTTTTCCCAGGCAGGATGACCACAATGAGCTGCAATCCAACATAAGACATTTTAAGGTGCTTGAACATGGGCTCAACACTGTCTGCTCCCTGGGCATACTTGCAGAAGCAGGGCTGGCCCTGAATGGGCATGCCTGCATCCTTAGAGATCTTCCTCAACTGGTCTGTGAAGCTCCTGAAAGTGGACGGGAAAAAGGCTTACTTTTTACAAGGGGTTACTTTCCTTAAAACTAGCTAATCTGAGTTAGCTTTTAGAATGGATTAAAATCCATAAAAACCATTTGGGAAACACAGATTAAATGAACAGCATTGGAAAAGAAAGCATTCGTTACTAGTTTTATGGAGAACTATTTAAAAGAACGAGTAAGAAAAATGAAGCAAAATGACAATAAGGATCCATACGGAAAACCAAAACTCCAATGTGGGACTGAAAGATTTTGAGCACTGAGAGTAACTGTTCAAATGGCATTTTCTCCACCTGACAACATTTACAAGCTCCACTCAGCGTCATTAGTTAACTAGTTAATTAGTTTCCTCAACTTGGCTTGAAGAAAATACCAAAGATGGTGCCATGATCAGTGAAGGAAACACTTGGGAAGTAGACACTCACTTGAGCAAGTCCTCTCTGCACTGTTTCTGAGGGGCGAAGCAGGCCACGGCCCACACCTTGATTTCGATGCCTGCGTAGAACTGCTTCCCCCTCATGTCCCACACGCCCTGGTTGGGCGTAGCCACCGTCTTGTTCTGTGGAAAGAGTCCCTACACTCTTAGTGAAGCCCAGAGACTTGTCACTAATAAAAGAAAGACATTGCTCAAAACATTGCACCCATCTAAAATCAACAACTCTCGACCCAGGGTTGATAAACTGCAATATGTTTAAACAAGCATAGATCAATTAATCACTAGGTGTAACAGTGTCCAAACATGTTTAAGCATGAAACAATCCATCCTTAACACATTTTGAATAAAAACACACAGGACCTGAGCAACTCCAGTGTTCAGGGAATTCAGTACTCAAGCTACTTATTCCCCTGCTTCAGAAGGGTAAAGAACAAGACCGAAACACCAAGGATGTTTTACACTTTTCGGATGTTGGCTTTTAATATGCAGAAATATAACATAACATATAGACACTGAAGACTGGAGATGATCACGTTAGAGTAGCAAGTGGTTAAAACATCAAGCCATGTCTGTAATATGTGCAGTAAAAGATAGACATTTTAATTAAAGATTCATGTTTTATCCAACATTTCACCCTAATTACAAATTACACAGTTAAAAGATTACAGCAAACCATTAAGTACTGAATGCAATCAGGTAATGAAATGACACTGTGAAGTTAAACAAAAATGAGAGATTGCTTTTCTCTTTATGTTTTATAAGCCTGAAATTCTTAAACACAGTTGAGAAAAAAAAAAAAAAAGCTCAAAAGATTAATAAAACTTAAGAGTTGTAAATAACTCTTTGGGCAAACAGAAAAGCAGTCTTTCAAAAGCTCCATACGTTCCTGAGGAAGAGGATAAGACTCCATTGGGCAGTAACGTGAATGATCAGAGAATCATCATGACTCATACGACTAAATCTTTACAGCACTAATTCATTTATAAAATAATGACTTAAATCATGGATGAAACGATACATTTTCCACACCAGAATCAAAAACCATAAAACAAAAATCCAGACACGCAGGCATTCACACACACACACACAAAGGTTATTTAAAAAAATATGAGTCTGATCATCCTCCTCTTGGTTAGTCCATTCACCCCACTACAAATCACAAACACACACACACTCGCCTGTGTTTATGGCCCCACCCGTACTCACCCTGCACCCGTGCCCCAGTACTCACCCTGCCACAGTCCCTCCCAGTGTCTGTACTCACCCGGCCCCCATACTGCAGCATGGGCGCTGGGAGGACCCGCCCCGTCACCTCCGTCATGTCATTGTGCACCACGATGCCAAATTCTTTTAGGTAGGGGTCAGGGCCACCCACCATGCTGTTGCTTTTGACCTAGAAAACCCCACAAAAAACTGTATAAATTCAGAGGTAAACAAGAAAATCCTATTTCTATTAACTATTTTACCACAAAAACCCTAGTGAGCGATGATGGATGGGATAGCTTAATGCTAACAGCATACATTTTAAAACAAAGAGTGAATGAACGGATATTTAAACGCAGTCTGCGGGACCGAGCTTACCTTTATATAACCGTTACAGAATTAACATGAGCCATGTGCTGCATGTTTCAGATGATAAAGTGTCTACAGCTGCAGTGAGAGATATTCACTGCTGCACATTATTGCAGATAAAATATAAAAATGGTCTTTACACTTGTTATTGACAAGAAAAAAAAATCAATCAAATCAAACTACAACAACAACAAAAAAAAGGGAATTTTCATGGCCTACAAACTGAAAAAAAATCTTAAAAGGAGACAAAAGTACATTCTATGCTGCACTTATTATTTTTTATAGCAACCTGTTGATACAGAAAAATATTTGCACAAAAGGAATTTTTACACTCTTAACCCATTTGAATTTCCCCCACTCAGACACAGCCAGACATTTTGTGGTGCCAGAGACTAAACTGATCATGTGATCTCTTCTACTTGTGTACTAGAACCCCAATATGCACCAAAAAAACCAGTAAAATAAATAAATAACCAAGCAAATGTCTGCTGTGATCATAACTTAATAACAAGCCGCTCCTTTTTTCTGCCATATAAAAAGATGAGTCCCACCTCCTTGTTTTCTATTGGTCTGCAAACTCAAAGTTCACTTAGATAAAGTTGGTGTGAAGCGAAACTAACTGCTACCCAAAACAAACACATCTTTCACCTTCCTCTTCCTTTCCTCTGCTGCGTTAGCTGAAAAAAACGGCCCCTGTATCGCTCTAGCAAGGGGTAAAAAAAAAAAAAAAAATGAACAGCTGAGAGATCACAAGTACATTTAGTCATTATGTGTAAGATGGCAGCTTTCACACATCCAGGTCATTTCTGTGGATGATAATGAGGGCGATTCCAGAGAGACTACTAGCTTACAATTAATAACCTCGTCGTAAAATACTTAATGAAATACTAATCACTATTTCTGGCTTAGAATTAAACATTCGCACTGACAAACCTGCAGACAGAGAGTGGGAGCTTTGTGTTCCTAGCAGGCGTTGGGGAATGAAAGCTCGTCGGCATTTTGAAGTACGGATTTAAGGCACATTACAAGTGCACCGACGTAAAACCTGAGCAAAAGTGACTGCCATTTAGTATAAAACCTCAATCATATCAGCATATTACGCCCAGCCACAGATAAAGGGTAACCATAAATATTATAGGTTTGTTAAATAATCAGCTGCAGCAATGATCCAAGTAAACATTGTGCGTCACTGGCAAGTTGTGAGCGAGGTGACATGCAGCAGTGACTCACTCATCCCATTCATTCATACCATCGTTATGCATGAACCGAAAGTGAATACAAAATGTTAAACACAGGTTTAGGACATTATTATTTCCCCCCCCTCACTACAAGCTGGCAATTTGGGGCATTTTAAAATGACAGCTTTCCAACATTGTTTCCCTCTTTTTCTTCGGTAGACTCGTTGTGTATGCATAAGGTCACATGGTACACCATCTATGGACACTGGTCACAGAGAATCAAGGCTTATTTATACTTGCTGTTGATGTCGCGTATGCAAGATGGCCGCCTTGCGAATCCTGCGGTCGTTTGGCATGTCGATTGCGCACATCCTCAGAGATTTTTGTGATGTATCCACCAACGTAAATATTGGAGGTAGTACAGCACCACCAGGAAGTTTTAAAGAGAAACGGAGCACGTCACTGTGCTTAAAACCGTTATGAAGTTAGACTTAGATGAAACTGAGATGTTCTGGCTCTGGACCTGCCATCTAGTGGATGTTGCTTTTAATCTTCCAAATGTAAATAAACTACACAAGCGAGTGTGAACAATGCTAGTTGCATAGCAGCTGTGTACACACATGTACGTGTGGTAAAAGTGAAGTATATTCGCACCTTAAGGAGGAATAGTCGCACACTTTTACGCGATGGTTGAACAAGTGCAAATCACATTTTTAAATACCCTAGACCCATGGTATTTTTTTTAGTTGGTAGTTTCATCAAATCGGTTGTGACTATAATGTAGTACTGAATAAATTTTATGCAGTAAGAAGCAAAGGAATCTTCTTAATACTGTCCTGAGCACCTTTAGGAAGGTCAAACCACATAGTTTAAAAACAAGATATATAAACTGTGCCAATTCTGTCATGATGTGCTTCAGACTTAAATTTTAATGTTCTCCTCATTTCCTTAAAAAGGCCAAGCCTGGGTCATTTCATTTTTTTTTCTTTCTTCTGGAATACAGAAAATGGTGAGAACGCTACTGAGTGACTGCAGGAATAACAGGAGGTAAAGCAGTGCAGCTCACCAGCCTGCTGATCTCCTCTTGGCGGTCGGGAGCTGAGCGTGCTGTGGCTTTGATCATGGTGGAAGTCTGGTTATCAGTTAGCTTCTTTATGCAGCGCTGGCCTGCCACAATATTACAGACCTGGAGCAATGGACAAAAACTGAAGTTCAGATGTGAATGAAAGAATTATGACAATTTCAAACATGGAGGTGAATTCTTTTACTTCGGCTGGTATAACCCACTGAAGAGGATCCATATTTTCAGGTAAAGTGTGTCATACCATAGAGACGGAACTGTGGCAGTATGATTTGGAGTAGCTATTGTTTCTCTGGTGTACTGCTTCACCAGAATTTTGTACTTAAATTTAGCACTTCATTTAATTTAATTTCAAGAGCTACAATTTTTTGACATCATCATGCAGCTATAGATGGAAAAATAGAAAATGCCCTGGAATACATAAGATGGCTCACCTCAAGGGGAAGGTATGTGTGCTTTTGTTCCTGCCCCACCTGAAGGCAGGGCAAATGGGGGTACTTTAGTTGTAGGCTGTATTTCTGTTTGAAATATTGAGCTACGGTACATTCCATGGCTTGTCCGTTTTCTAGCTGCAAGGGAAACCTGGCAAAGCAAGAGTTTTATTCATTAAAAGAGTGAATGTTTAAAGTGTAATGTTTCTTTGAGGTGTATTGATAATACTGGTCCTTATTTCACAATGCAAAAAATCACTCACTCGTTGTCAAGACTGATTAAAAAAAAACCTATAATAATTTAAACAGAAACGCTTGAAGTTTATGCGTTAAGTATTCATGTGAGGGAATGCTTGCACAGGAAGCTAAGTCTGAAACGTGTTAGAGAGACCCACGTCTGGTGGCTGGCTGGGCGGCGGGTGACATTGCACACGCGGTACTTCCTCTTCATCTGTCCACAGTGCGTGACCTCCACTTTCAATCCTGTTCACACACACACACAACCAAAAACGAAAGCATGTCACCAGGCCAACAACTGAGAAAAACAGAGACTCAGAACTACGCTGGGTCAAATCCGAGACAATTTTAATATTCCAATAATTCCCATCACATACAGTCAACGAAAAGTTTGTGCACTGGTCCACAGCGGCGCTGCCGACTCACCTCGGATCTCCTTGGTGAACTTGACACGTTGGGAATCTGTAAGGGGCTTGGTCTGCTCATTAATGTTTTGGATGTCTAGAACCTCACACATGAACTCGATCACTGGCTGGGCACGGTAGAATGCAGTGGCTGAAACTATTGGATTGGGAAATAAAAGAACGTATACAATTATAACAACAAGCTTTATTCATCTTCACTATAAAGATTACAAAGAAAGAAAGAAATAAAGAGGACAACCGCAGGATCTGTCAAAGAGCTCTTACCGTCGATGTTAAGCATCATGTTCCACATGGCTGGACGAACAGATTGATGGAACCCAAACCACACCTCCCTTCCTCCACCTAGCGGATGGTAATAGCCTTCAGGGGGAGAAAAGAAAGAACGGCCTACAGGAGTGTACCTGCAACAAAGTAAACAACATGATATCGCATAATTATTAACCAGTGCATTTACACACATCCACTGCATTGCATTGCCCTCTCTTCACAGTTCCATCCAAAGCCATACCTACAAAAACACTTGCCGTGCAAGAGGGTGAGCTTTCTGAACTGAACTTCAACAAAAATTACCAAAAGTGTTCTGACTTTCTGACAATATTAAGCCCATTATATCATACCGAGCAAAAATGAGCCTGGGACAAACAATTAAAGGATCTTTTTTTTTTTTTAACTAGTCTGCCGTTAACGCTCAAAGTGCAAGTCTAAAGGAAAGGATGAATATTAATTCAGGACGGCACTAGCTTGCCTCATGGAGGGAAGGTGGCGTGTGATGACATCCAGGGCCTGCACGGAGTCCTCAGGAACCTCGTTTAGGTGACCTGACAGAGCCTCCAGAAGCATCTGCAGACTGACCACTGACACCCACTGCAGAGACACCTTGAAGGTCTGATCCTTCCCTTCACCTGGCAGAGTCACTTCCAGATCCACCTGAAACATACAAAGCAGTGGAGATCACAGAGAATTCACCTGCAATGAGGGCAAGCTTGTGTGAGTGGATATTAACCGAGTAGTATTCATGAGATAAGATTCGATGCTACTTAAAAAGGTGGCAGTATATTTTCAAGCAATGAAAGAAGTGAACACTAAAGCACATCTGCCGTACCTGCTGGTGTCCTATACTCAAATAAATAAATAAATAAATAAATAAATTCAAAGCATGCAGTTGAAGGTCGAAGTACAGCTCCAAAAGTAAACCATATTTCTACCACATTTCTGTACAAACTGGCCTGAAACACATAAAAGTATTATGCTTTTCTTCATGGAGCCACCACTCCATATAACCCACACAGACACACACTGACAGCATCTAGCAGTTCCACAGGGCATCTGGTTGAGACCAATTATGAACTCGAGTGAAGTAGTTGAGGTTGAGCAACTGCAGAAGTTCGTGCAAATTACTATATGAAATGGCCAAATGTATGCAGACAAATGATCCACCACAAGCATATGTGCTTGTTGAACATCCCATTCCAGATTTATTCCTCCCTTTGCTGTTATAATAAGCTCCACCCCTCTGGGAAGGCTTTCCACTAGATGTTGGAGTGTGGCTGTACATGGATGTGTGTTCATTCAGCTACAAGAGCATTAGTGAGGTCAGGCAGTGATGTTGGGCGAGGAGGTCTGGAGGAGTCGTGGCAGGTGTGTGCGTGCATGTGTGTGAATACAGCAAAAATAAATAAATAAATAAAAATGGACAGCGCAAAAAAGGCAAACAGCAAAAAGAGATGGAGAAGTGTGTGGTACATTTCGAGTTACCCTCGAACATGTTTATGATGCTGCTTCCACAACCACAAGCAAATGTGCAAATAGCTGACACCATGTGATATTTAGACCAATCACAGGCAGAGGGACGTTTCAAAACAAAAGACACTGTGTTTAAGAGCTCTGCTTGGAGGATCGCGCGCACACACACACACACAGGATTAAACAAAAGATATCTTTTTGTATTCAAAAGTGTCTTTCTGATTGAAGTGTAGTGCCAGCTTTAAGTGCCAGCTTACCCTGTCTCTCCCGATGGGCAGTGGCTGAGCCGTGTACATGTTTCTCTTTCCATCATATCCAGGCTGCCGGTCCCCAAAAATCTGCATCTTGAAGTGTCTCACCATGGTATCGACCACCTCTCTGCACACAGAATAGAAAAAACTAGTCAAAAAGTGATATCAAAACGATCATCATAAGTATCATCATCATCTCTGCTCTCTGACTTCTTCCTTTTGTGGTCAGGTCTTACCTGTTGACCCGCCGGGGTCGTTTCTCCGGCTTGATCTCGATGTCATAGTGGTAGACGTCGATCTTGGGGATCTGCACCTGGAAGTGATTGGCCAGCAGGCGAATCGGCTTCCCCACCGTGCCGAAGCCAGGCCGGCGCGGTGGCTGGAAAAGGGAGGTAGGAGCAGGCGGGCCTACAGGAAACATACAAAAATAACATGATTTTTGAAAAGGGGGTGGGGTTTATACTGGATGCAGCATGCTGGTTAAATAACAAAGGCTGGACATTTAGACAAAGCATGAGAACACAGACAGAATATAAAAGATATTGTCTTTTTTTACTGTCAAACATCATAGAACAATGATGCTCAATTACCCGCACACAACCCCCCCTCTTCACTCTAACGTACAGAAGCCACCGAACCAAAGCAGAGAGAGTCAGTCACGGACAGCAGCAGGACCATATGGAAAGCAGTTTTGATGTGCAATTATTCTCAACAATGAGGTACTGGAGATTTCCTCACATTTCAGTGAATCAGTAGATGCTATTTTGGTCCTTCTGTTCATATTATAAAATTATTCCCTCTTTTGCATTAAATTTGGATGAACAAGATTTCATTCTTCAGTCTTATCCTCTAGTCTACTGTGCATTCAATGTGGGGGTACTGTACGTACAGTGTAGCACCTACGACATTACGAGACTGTTTAACCTCTCCAGTTTTGGGTACCACGAGGATGTGCGAGGTCAATGCACAAATCCACAGGGGGTACTGTGGTCCTCTGTGGCCCTGAACCAGCCTCCTCCTTCTTTCATGTAGACTATGGCAGTCAATATCTTCTGGGCACCTATTAAAGAATTCAAGCTTTTGAATATACTACAAGAACTCGCCACATTTGTCCCTCTTCACTTCCAGTGGCTTCCTAACATTAACATCTTCAAAACTGCTGATGTTTGTAGTGATCTGTAATTTTACAAAAAAATTAAAAAATTATTTATTTACACCTTTCTGAGGCATCCAAAATAAGCTTCTGGTCAGCAGACATTCGCACTTTCCTTACAGCGTTTCACGAGGTGTTTCTGCTTTTAAGTATTCTGGCAACTCAAAAGTTCCTGCGTTGAAGACTGGCATGATGGGCTGAAGGTGCGAAGCAGATGGATTAAAGTGTCGAGTCAGTAATGACACTGAGCACATGGCGCGCAGTCACTGCCCGATCACCTGGATTACACTGCTCAGCACGGCGCACCGCTGAGCGGGAGGATCATCCGTGACACCAGGAACACAGGATCTCACCACAGTGAGAGGACAGAGGGAATCCCCATGGCTTTTACTTATGGAGAAGATGACAAATGGTCCTACAGGTTGGAACTATGAATTTTTTTGAATGTTTTGTTACTCAGCCAAAACAGACAACCTTAGGGACGCATTACACCAGAAAGTGTTACACCACTTAAAGTTAAAGTAATGATGCTAGAACTAGAAAATACTGTGGACCAATTACTATCAGCACACTTTTTTTTTTTAAAGCAGTGGTGGTGGGGTGACAGTGATGTGGTCACATTATCTGTAATCACTGTCTGCTACTTACATGCTGAAAGTGTAGGAGGTGCCATAAGGGGCGACGCCCTGAAATATTCAGGAGCCTAGAGCTCGACAAGGACGCTCCAGCATGCATCTTAACTCAGACTGGTGAAGAAGGATGGGGGGCCCTGTATAACCTTTTTTATTAAGTGGGCCTCATCCGTACTTGTGTGTTTCCTAAAACTATGTCAACTGCCCCAACCCTACCCCCAACAGACCATGTGCCAAGGCTAAAGTCTGAACTAACGTGACTTATTTTAGAGTCAGATGTACATTTTCTTATAGTGAGTGACTCAGACCCAATAAGTATATGGACAGTATGTGACTGGTATTCTGAATCATCTGCAACAGATGGCTTTGTTCTGTAATATGGAAGACTAGGCATAAACAAATACTAATTTACTGTGCGTCCCACACTAATAGTCAGGCTGCAGTCTTCAAATTATGTCATTATCATAAACAAATCATCAAGTAATCCTGCCTCTAATTACAGTGGGATTTCTAAAGAGTATCAAAGTATTAAAACTTCTAGTCTGTCGAAGAATAGCTCATCTCTCCTCCTGATTTATGATGCGAAGTGGAAACGCATTACCGTTCAAACATTTGGCATTGAGATCAAAAGTCGATAATAAAGTCCTCAAAAGGGGAAAAGTGTGAGCTAATTTATCAAAAATGAAACGGATTAAGTGGATTTATCAAATTAAATACAGCTGAGGACACAAGTTCACATCCCTCAAGGTTGTCTGGAGACCCTCTGAGTTTCCAAACCTGAGTTGAAGGAGGAGTGTACGGTTTGGAGTCATAACTACATCAAGAAGAATGGACAAATATTAGCCATGGTTTGACCACCTCAATCTTGTCTATATAATCCTCCCTTTTTGTTCCGTATATAATGTAGACTCTGCTAGGTTTTCGATAGATTTTGGTGAAGGATGGACACAAAACACCAGAAAATATTTCAATCAAATTTAAAGATGGAAATACACCTTTTCGAACCTTTCGGTGCCCCCAACAGCTTAATAATCTTGCTAATAAATAAAATTGTTCTAAAAAGGCATGGATTTTTTTTTTTGGATTTAAAAGTACATAAGGCATGATCAATTTAAATCATTTCAAAACTGTTGTAAAATTAGCATCAATTTCAAAATGTGATCTACAACTTGCAACTGTGGGATCTTTTTTTTTTTTTTCCCATGTGAACTTATTTCCCAACTGATTTAATGCTGGACAGCTCAATCTGCTGCTAGGACATGGGGGGTAAAAAACGAGGGAAAGTCCTGGACAGCTCAGTCTCCTGGACAATTTGAGACAAGTGAGAATACTGATGCACCATTGTTGCCTGTCTGTGGCATTAATGCACTCAGGATCGGTGTATTTCTAATTCAGTGGTGTATAAACACACACTCCTTCCGCTTTTCTCAGCCTGGGGCTCAACACAGGGAAGGAGGAGTGTTTAGTCTCACTCTTTAAACCCTTCTACATCCAGAAAGACAAAACCTTCGATGAAAATGGGGCTTTTATACCAAACTGAATGCCATTTTGTCCGCATGGAGCTTAATGTTGTTGTTTTGTAGGTGGGCTTCTGAACAGGCGTCGACATTAACACCAGCCTGAAGCCTGCGTGTGTGTGTGTGTGTGTGTGTGTGTGTGTGTGTGTGTGTGTGTGTGTGTGTGTGTGTGTGTGAGTGAGTTGACCGTGTGGACAACACTCAGTCAAGCACCGCTTTAAAAACATTCACAAACCGAGCACATTCTCGCCATGTGCTTGACTGAACCGAGTAATAACACGCCAGTTAGCACGTCGAAGAAACTGACGCCGAGTCTCACCGCCTCAAATATTCCAAAAGCTTCCGTATTTTGAGAGCTAAACGCCACTTCCTTTTACAACAAAAGCCTCCGAAAGAAGGAGGAAACGGTAGCAGACGACCAGCTACCTAACTGACTTCTCTCTCACACACACACATCTGTGTAAACAGACCAGGAAGAAAGCTCGCTTCTTGGTTAAATCCCAATCTTCGTCGCCACGATACCGTGCTGCCTTCCGCACTGCTGTGCGTGTGTGTGTGTGTGTGTGAGTGAGTGTGTTACACAATAAATAACTGTCCCGACGTCACACACACACACACATACACATACACACACTTGTTGGCCTTCTGATTAAGTATTCACCTTAGCAAGCAACTAAATTAAATAAGCAAAGAATAGCACAGTTTTGACAAAGAGACGCGGCTGCTAAGTGTGTTTGTTTTCGTTTTTTTTGTCTCTGAGGCCTACATGAGCGCAGCAGACAAGCCGCGGCCCACAGTAATGCGCCTCGCCGACCTGCGCTGCACTGTCACCGGGCACGGGCGCCTCACGTTCACCGCTTACCGGGTCCGAGCGCTTCCATGGCCGAGGGCTCTCTCTCCGTCTCTGTCCCGGCCTGGCGGCTCCGTACCGACACTGAAATTGGGGGCGGTATCTCGAAGCTTAATGTGGCTAATTTAAGAACTGGAAGGATTCGTATCCGTTCAAGGATCTGCGCGCTGCGTTGTCTTCGGTGTGATTTAAAGCAGATCCATGGGATTTGTAACTGAGCATGCGTGAGAACGTGCGCAGCTTATCGCGCATGCGCAATTGCGCAGTAACGCACACAAACAGCTCCGGGGCCAGCTCTGGGCTGGAGCTGAATGTTGCCTCGGTAGTGAAGTAATTCATCATTAAACTAGCAGTATAACTGTCCAGGAAAGACGATGCGTTTTCACTGATCTTAAAAAAAGGTGATTAGTTGATTGTTTAAAAGGTATGGTTGCAATATGGCCTATATTATTTTCACTATGGAATCAGTGGTATGCACACCTGCTGTGTTTAGTTGATTAAATGTTACTAAAACGCCGTTGGAATATTATTTGCTTTCTGTATATTGACCTAAAATCTGTAGATACTTTTTATTTATACATTCAGTAGGAAGATGGAAAAAAATGCATTGTTTATCAGTCATGTTACAAATGTTTTGTGCTACTTTAATACATTGACCTATGGGAAGCAACGCGCCGACATTTGTAGCCAATCATAGACAGGATAGCGTTGCATACCAACCGCTGAGCCAATCAGCGCGTTTCAAAGCGATGACGCAAACAAGGCAGGAAGAGTCCTTTCAGTCCAGCGCGCGAACAGTTGAAATTTTCATCCCTTTTCCAAGGATCAGGCGGGAGATGGTTTTTTACGGCTAACTTCATTGGAACGACAAAAAAACCCTCTGGATTTTACGTTATCTTTTCTTTTGAATTATAACCTATTTATCTTTGCTGGATTTGTGTTTGTGTTTTTGTTTTTTTGATGAGTTTTTGATGAGCTCCAGTGGACAAAAGATGAGCCTGCTTGTCTCTGAGCGGGTAACTAGTGCTGGATGTTTGCTAGCTCTCTCAAGCTGTAAAAAACTGCTTTACACAGATAATTTTATATTTTATAACCATTACTGTTAGTGGAAATTGATTTAAAAAAACTTACAATCGACTCGTATCAAATAACGTTCATGAAAAAGTCGTAGCTAGCCTGGCTAGCACACAACTCAAAGCGGCTAAGTTGTCTAAGGCATCATAACTAATGTGTGTGTACTAGCTAACTGGTTATCTTGTCCAACTACATATTCGATCAAATATTGATTATAAATTAGATATCTAGACATGGCTAGCTTGTTGAGAGTCATAGCTAGAAGGTTACTAAGCTCAGAAATTCAGTTTGCCATTTACTAACATGTTGGGAAGCATGTGTGTGTATATATATATATATATATATATATATATATATATATATATAAAGAAAATGTGTGTGTATATATATA
>CM074967.1:13350333-13400664 GCA_037577455.1 Pangasius macronema | reverse complement strand
CCTGGTTATGATCCACCAGTGTGAAGTGTGAATACTTGTAATATTTTCCCTGGTCTTAAGATTTTGTTCAGGAGTGTGTACATTATATATAGCAGGGATAGTCAACATTTAAAAAGTTAAGAATTATATTGTCTACATAACTTAAAGGTTCATTTCTTGTTAGATTTTCATTAGCTTCATAGCGCTAGTAAAAAAAAAAGGACAAAAATAGATTTTTTTTTTTTTAAATCAAATTATTCTCTTGAAGAGCCTGTCTAATGAACAGCTGAACAGAGAATAGAGCTAAAACCTCTTCTTTTTCTTATTCTTCTTTTCGGCTTCTCCCATTAGGGTTACCACAGCAGATCACTGGTCCGCATATTTGATTTGGCACAGTTTTTACACCAGATACCTTTCTGGTCTAACCACTAGTCCTCCAGGGACCAATAAAGCTAAAAACCTAAAAAAGTTAAAACTAATGTTGATGACAATGCATTTTTCTCTCTGTATATCTGTCTCTTTAGAGCAGTAAGCTGGGGGTCGAGGCAGTTTTGGCCCTGCTGGAGGCAACTCCAGACACTCCAGCGTGTGTGATCGGACTGTCTGGTAACCAGGCCATGCGTCTCCCTCTTATGGAGTGTGTCAATATGGTGAGTCACATAGTTAATGATACTCATTAACTACATAAATCTACTACAGTGGGCATTGTTCAGTCCAACTTTTAATAGCCTGGGTTGATTATTACAAATTCCAAATTTAGTTAACAAGACGTTTTATATGAATTTGTTGTTGCTCAAACAAGTGGAGAATTTCTGTTCAAAGTGCTGATTCTAAACTATCAGTTAATTCTGTTTGTTAGTAGCAGCATCTGACAGTATTGCTGGCTGTAATTCAAATCACAGGGTTATATTAATGTGCTTGTTCTAATACTTTTATCTAATAAGTACTTCACGTGGACTTGTACTGTGGCCACTCCACATAATCTAAGGATAATAATAAACCTATTGAAAAACATACTGTTATTTAAAATAAGGAAAAAAGACATTAATATGGGAATGTTTTCTGTAAGGTGAGGTTTATTTAACATTTATTTAACACAGAAACTAACTCATTTCTCATACATTCCACAACATTAAATGTAACTATGAACTGATAAAAGTGTGACATGTCATTCTTAAGTTAATAAAAAATTGCAATAATTTATTTATTATTAGACTAAGCAATGAATCCAACATAGTGAAAGAATATGTTGACGGTAACATGTATAGAAACTGCCAGAAGGGTTCTATACATCACGTTTCCACTCTGTGTTTAGACAAAGGAGGTGCAGAAAGCCATGAATGAGAAACGATTTGATGAAGCCATTCAGCTACGTGGAAAGTGAGTATTGTGAACAGACATTAATAGACGTCTATTTGTGAGTCACTGAATGTTTAACAATGTCTCATTGCAGGAGCTTTGAGAACAACTGGAACACCTATAAACTCCTGGCTCACCAGAAGCCAGCTCAGTCAAAGGTACGGAAAATATCCCAGTTTATTATTTACACCTTTAGTCCTTGCTTAGTGACTTATTTAATATTTTATTCCACAAGTAAATTGTTCTTGAGCATTTTTGTTTAACTTCAGACCATATGTTAATTGTAATGACCCTTATGTTTAACTAAAATGCATAAATTGAAAAAAAAATAGTAAAATAAAAAATTTAAAAAGAGAGAGAGAGAGTAAAATCTACTGATTAATTGTTAGGAATTATTGGCTAAACAATTGCTGTTTGCTCTGTGGTGTGAAGTTCAAAAGAGAAACATGGCTAGTACAAATACAAAAGAAAAAGGAATTTTTTATGTTTTCACCATTTTGTATATCAAAGAATTGTTAAAGCACAGCGCTGTTCTTAATTATAAAATCTGACTGGCCAGAAGGAGTTGATGCACTGTATGTGTCACGATTTTTTTCTGTTGCTCTGTTTTCGGTTATTTGTGCGCTGGTCTTTTTTTTTTGTTTACCATCTCAGTCCTTCTCTCCTGCTGTTCAGAGTGAACACTCCATGGCAATTTTAAATGTAGGCGCCCCTGCAGCTGGGATGAACGCAGCTGTGAGGTCAGCAGTCAGAGTGGGTCTTGCTCAGGGCCTCAGAGTTTACACAGTCAACGATGGCTTTGAAGGCCTGGCCAAAGACATGGTAAGCTCCTGTGACCACAAAGCCCACATTTCGGTTTTGTTTTGTTTCATTTCATTTCATTTACAAGCATGTAAAGATGATCTGAGTTTTACCTGCAGGTGACTGAAGTGCACTGGCATGATGTAGCAGGCTGGACCGGCCAGGGAGGCTCACTGCTTGGGACTAAAAGGTCCCTTTCTTCCACTTGAGTATTACTTGATTTCCTATTTTATGAAGTAGGTAATGATCAGTTAACATTGCGTTTGACTGCTCTTAATTTTAGAACCCTGCCAAACTCTTGCATGGAAAAAATTGTGGAAAATCTTGTCAAGTACAACATCCAGTCGCTTTTGGTTATCGGTGGATTTGAGGTATAAATACTATGGAAAGTTCTTTGAAGGGTTTGTGTGTGTGTGTGTGTGTATGTGTGTCATTTACCTCTATCTGTCTCTATCCCTCACAGGCATATGAGGGAGTTCTCCAGCTGGTGGAGGCACGGGGACATTATGATGAGCTCTGCATTGTTATGTGTGTGATTCCTGCCACTATAAGTAACAATGTGCCAGGGACAAACTTCAGTATTGGAACAGACACAGCTGTCAATGCTGCTATGGAGGTCTGAAAAATATAGAATCTTCATACATCATATATACATATTTTGAACAGAATATGAATTGATCAGTTTTCACAGTGAAAATGTCATTTAGGGGGCTGTCATAATGTCATTTAGGGTCTTCGCATAATATTTAATGCATTCACAGAACTGCACACTGTATGTGTGGCGGACTGGGAAAACCTGTCAGATGTGGCTGTGCCAAAGTTCTGAATAAAAATTAAACAAAAAAAAAAAAGAGTTTTGACCAAAGTCTAGATTTTGTGCCAAGAATATACTTAATAATACTTAATAATATACATCTCTTAACCAGAACATGACATGGAAATGTTTTATTAAGGACTAATTTGTAATCCTCCCACAGTTCAATCTTCAGTGGGCTTTGATAGAGGTTTTTTTTTTTTTTTTTTTTTTTAAATTGGGAAAATGTTTTCTCAATGCAAGACTATTTCCTTGTAACCATTGCCAATATAGTGTGTGTTAACTGTTCCATCAGAGCTGTGACAAAATCAAGCAGTCTGCATCTGGAACCAAAAGGCGTGTCTTTGTTGTAGAGACTATGGGTGGGTTTTGTGGGTATCTGGCAACAACCACAGGCATTGCTGTTGGGGCAGATGCAGCTTACATCTTTGAAGAATCGTTCAGCATCCATGACTTAAAGGTACATCTTGCAAATATTATCTGAACCTTGCATTGTAATATTAAGATGTGCTGGTTAGTCCTGTTCCCCTCACTGTAAGCTCAACATTCATTGCTGAAATTAAAATTTTAAAGCTATTATTCAAGCATTCATGGCATTGAAAGCTGCGATCAGGTTCAGTTTGATTGCTTTAATTTTGTCAGATGAATGTGGAGCATTTGACGGAAAAGATGAAGAATGACATTCAGCGGGGCCTAGTACTAAGGTAAGCTTTTAAGGCTGCAAAATGCATCCTAATAGTCCACATCAAAACATTTGTAAATTCATTTACGTTACTTTAAATGTGTGGTTTTCACTGCTTGTGGTGCAGTTTTTCTTGTTGTGTTAAAGCAATTTATGCTGGATTCAAGGTATACAGTACATGCACAGAATAACCTGATTAATGGCTAAAAAATTTTTTCTCATGTCTTGAAAGGAATGAGAAGTGCCACAAACACTACACAACAGAATTCATCCACAACTTGTACTCAGCTGAGGGGAAGGGTATCTTCGACTGCAGGGTTAATGTACTGGGACATTTGCAGCAGGTAAGGAAGGAGTTAATGCAGGGTGGTTATGTGACTAGCATGTGAACAGCTCAATCATATTCACCAGATAGTGTCTATAAGCATTGCATATTTACATAATCGCATTGGTTTTACCCCACTTGGCCAGACAATAGATCAGGGCACACTCTCATTTGTATATTACATTATATTTCATTAAGTGGATTGCATTATGTATTTATACCTTCATTTAGTTATAAGTATGGATTAAAACATCATGGGGTATGTTGGTATAGGAAAAAAAATTAATGGCAGTTTTTTGAATTTGTTAGTGAACATTAGTTCATACTTTTTATCTGTTTATCTGTGGTTACCTTTACTGCATCAGATTATCTGCAAAATATGTTATCACGAATGTTAGTTACCACTTTTGTGAAGGTGGCTATAAACAGCCACCCCCTCGTGTTTTTTTGCAGTCAATAAGACAGACAAATGCAGCTTGTTACATTTAAACAAAGTGCAAAGCTCTGTCTTTCTGTCAGAGCTGCGCTTTTATATAAAATTAATCAACACCTTTTGACCAATTGGATTCAAGAATTCAACAGTGCTGTGATATAAATGAACTTATAGAATTTAATCAATTGTTATTTAGTTGAACAAACCAACATATAATGGATTTTCTTTTCCAGGGTGGGGTTCCAACACCCTTTGACAGGAACTTTGGCACCAAAATGGGTGTCAAAGCTGTGTTGTGGCTCACCCAGAAAATGAAGGAGTCCTACAGACAAGGTAAGGGAAACAAGACAATATTTTAACCTGACAGATCTAGATATTTACAAAAATGATTCTCCTTAGAAAGTGCACAGGGCATACAGATCCTGTGGTGCATGTGCAAGACATTTTGTGTATGGGCAATCCAAAATCTAGCAATGGAAATTCTACTGTGTTTATATCTTAAGGAAATACACACGAAGTGCCTTAGTACCATTGTGAATACTAGACCGAATATTGAACATTAGAATATGAGACTTGGCTACACTTACCAGTGAGCAGGAAAAAAAGAACAGGACTTGTTTAGAAATTAAATTGTGATGCTTTATTATGCTGTTCATTAGACATTGTCTGCGATTTTGACAAAAGTTAGCTAAAACTGCCTGGCTGTTTTTTTGAGAATACTTAATAATTGAGAATACAGCCATATACAGCCCCATTATTATGCTAGTGCAAGAATCAGATCTTTCAGAATTTACAGATGGTTGTCCACCTCATTTGTTTTTCAAATGTTTTTTTTTCATCCTGTTTATGGAGCCAAATTATTGCATCAATGTGAGGACAAGTAATTACAAAAATTAAAAAAAAAAAAAAAAGTTTTGACCTAAAATCCATTGACCACACCTTTTAAAGGGATTTATTATGTAAATAATTAAATAGATAGATTTGTATAGAACCATCACTATTTACAGTATCACTATCATACTGTTTTATATACTATTATTTATTTGATTTGTGATCACAAGTCACGTCTCTATGTCTCATCTTTATATCACAGTATTACAGGTCATAAAATCTGTCTGCATGCTAAATTCATAAATAAAAATGAACAGATGTGCAATGAAAGATTAATACATTTTTGAGTGTTGGGGAATATAGTGCATGCATGTTAATCTTTTCACTTTGTTCCATCCCATTCCCAGGACGCGTGTTTGCCAATGCGCCAGACACAGCATGCGTTATTGGCATGAACAGAAAAATGATGTCATTTAGCCCGGTCACAGAGCTCAAAGACCATACAGACTTCGAGTGAGTCACCATATTCCCCTACATTTAGTACTAATGTGTCACAGTGCTTAACTCACGAGTTTCGGTTTCAGTGAATGAGTGAGAGCAATTTTACAGCATTTTCTTTCTTTGTGTCTCTGCAGACACAGGATGCCAAAGGAGCAGTGGTGGCTAAATCTCCGTGTCATGCTGAAAATGCTGGCCAAGTACCAGACTCACTTTGAGGAGTATGTTACAGGAGACATAGAGCATGTGACCCGCAGGTCCCTCAGTATAGAGACCGGATTCTGAAGAGCTGAAACCAGGCACCAGTTCTAACAACCCTGACTATTCATTTCATCCAAGTCAATAAATCCAATGACCATTACCAAAACAGTGCTTACCTCAGTAGCTTACTGTCTATATAATGTAATGTTTCTGTACCCTCATGACATGCTTCGCATCACATTTCTGTGAATGGCAATCTGTAATACTGGATTTGTTTCCTTTACTCACAGATTTCACAGATGGAAGTATAGAGTATCAGTATTTTTGATTTAGTGTTAAATGCTGTAACATGGAATCCTGTGTGGTATTGTTTTATGGCATTCCACATGCACTGCTGTAACACTTTCATCAAGACTTGTCATGTTTGTAAGGCTTGAAATTAAAATGCTGCAAAAGAAACTTAAATTACAGGATGTTTTTACTGTTTTGTTAAGTATGAGTGCATTAAAAATTAATTTATAACATTTTCTAATATACATTAGATCTGTGAAGCACCAGATCTCATTTGAAAATTAATTTATCAGCTTTCTAAAGAGAAGTATAAATGTTTCTAAATAAATTTAGTTTGCTTTTTTTGGAGAGTGAAATTAATTTTTGAACTTTTCAATGCTGTTTGGCTTATACATTCTAATTATGCTTTCCAACTAAAGTTGTTCTGATAATATTTTGGTCAATTATTGATGACTGCCATAGTATTGTATAAGTTAACTTTTGTTAGTGTGTTTATTTGACTGCTCTAAAATCCACTGTAATGTGCAATCTGAGTGATCAGCTGCTCTTTCTCTCTCTTGATATTTCACTGTTCTGTAGAAATGTTAATAAATTGCATTAATTATTGTCTTTGCCTTTGTCCTAGATTTGATTCCATAAGCACATAGCTAACAACACCAAAAGATCAGACCTAAATTACACCTAGTTTTAAAGTAAGTGGTTCAATAAAAAAATCCTGATAATTTAAGTTATATTTCATTCCTAATTAAATTTTGTAGTGAAAATGTACATATACACTCATGTACGCTCAAATATCCATTTATTAGGTTCATCCAGATTATATCACATCTGTTTTTTTTTTTCTTTTTTACACTACAATATAAGCACACTGTTTGAGTCAGTGGTTCCTTTAACTGTTAAAAAGTATTCATGGACTCCCTCAGTACAGATTTATTTTACAAAAATCAGGTTCTTAATTCAAATGTGTATAGTGATATTTTGGCTATTTATTGGAGCCAGATAGTTTGTTTATTTATTTATTTATTTATTTATTTATGAACTTGACATGCATAGAACTTTAGATTTCAATTGATATTTATTGGCATAATGACTTTGTAAGCTGTGATTTCCACCACAGTCATAAAATTAGAAAATGACAGACTTTGGTTATGCTTCATGGAGCCCTGGATGACCCTGGACCCCACTTTGAGAACCATCTAGGTGAACAAGCACATAACCCTAGTGTGTGTTTCATTGGTATGAATATCAGGCACAGCAGTGTTTCAGGGTTTTTAAACATGTTGGTGTCACTGTTGGAGTGAAGACACAGTCCACCAACCAAAAATCCCCAACCAATAGCAATCCTGTGGGCAGAAAGTGATCAAGAGCTAAACCATGTTTAATACAAGTTGTGCCGAAAATAAGATACATGGCCTAACAAGTTAGGTATGTCTAATAGGGTAATAGTAAGTGAGTAAGTGTACAGTGCACCTGATACACTCGTAGCAGCAACACACACTGCTGTAGTGTGAATGATCCACTGCCAGATAATATCCGATCAGTGACGGTCCAGATGAACTACAGTCAGCTGTACACCTACAAAGTGAGTGGATTGGTAGTGGATAAAATGACCAAACGTGTATAGATTAGGTTTAAACCGGAAATTGAGTGTTTGCACAATGAACATTACTTAATTTACTCAACAGTAGTTCTGTATTTTAACACTGGCTAAAAATATATATATATAAAAAACCCTACCAAAAATAAGAAGCACAATTTGAGAAAAGCAACACAAAAGAAAAGGCAAAATGTGAAAGTTAACACAAAAAGTGGTATTGCAAATAGTGTAACAAATCTTGGCTTTAAAAAGTGTTTGAAGGGGGAAATGTCTCAATCCCTTGTTTTTGTTTGCAATATTTACATTTTTTGTAACATGCTGAAGTATTGTCTTTGCGATATTTACATGTTTAGTTGCTATTAACGTTCACAGTTTAACTCAACAACACAAGAGCAGTCTGAATTTCTTGAGTATCATTCACTGTTAACTAGTCGGTCCTCCGATATCCCAGAATCCCCCGCGGTCGTGTATGGTAAGTCGCGCATGCGCACTTGGTCCTCCCTCTTTGGCTTCGCACCTCTTCTGGTAAAATGGTGAGTGACTGTCTGCGGTGGAATAATCCACCTAAATCTCATCCATCGTGTTGATAATGTCTTGCATTCATTCATTATCCTGCTCTATAAAGTGTGCGAAAGGCGTTCAGACTAATAGTTCTTAATAAAGAGATGTTTCTCGTTTATATTTTGTACTTAAACATTTGCCGCTGGAAAAGGTCTTCAGGTTGCTATATGTGGTAGGAGTAGGAGTCTATAGCGGAGTCTATAATCACGAAATAAGGTATCATTCTTAAAAAAAAAATTAAAGCAGGTTTTATTTAAAATAAATATTTAGGTCCACACGGCGTTTGGAATGTGTCTATGAGGACATTATTGCTAGCTAGTGGCTAATGTTTGCTAAGTTAATAGAAGCTGTGTGTAGTTAGCAAGCTAATCTAGTTAGCAAGGTTGTTGTGTGAAGCGGTAATGACTTCGTTACTTTTAGCTCCTTGTGTTTATGAATGAACACTTGGCAGAAATATACGTTCAGATATAGCCAAGCACCGTTTTCTAAATGTCAAATATGTTAGCTAACTGCCATTACACACAGTTTGCTAACGGTAGGAGCGGACAGCTGAGGGGGTCAGAAAGCTCTGAACGTATTTCCGCCTGCGGAGTGAATCTCAGGTTTATATTAATGCGCTCACACGTTATGGCTTCTATAGTAACAACTCATTCACAAGGGCTTCAGAGTTTACATCCAAGACTAATAAATGCATTCAGAAAAGTAATGTTGAACAAAGAAGGACGTGAAGCGATGTGAAGGTTGCTGTAAGGAGGCATTTAACATTTATGGAAGGAGTCTCCAGTATTAGTGCTGTGTAATGCTCATACATTTTTCACTATAAGGAAGTCTTAACACTTTTAATCTTCATCAGAGTAAGAAATAGGGAGAGACCGTTTATAGCTATTGTAATGCAACTGATGATAAACTAGTCTCGAGGATGTTTCACAACATTAAATGTGGAAATAAAATGGCTGAAATGCACAACGTGTCATTCGGTAATAAATTAAAATCTTTTTCCTTATTTACCGTGTAGTTGTCCAGTCTATCAGTTTCTAAAAAATCTGTGATTTAAAATGTTTGATGCATATCAGCTGAGTCATATCACATAAATCAGGGGTCTTGACAGTGACCTAGCTACATAATAACCAAAACCAAATAAGATTCATACTTAACTCTGCACATACTGCAGTTCTCAAAGGGATTTAAGTTTTTAAAATTACGTAGACCAGCAAACCATTGTTTTTCATTTTCCTATTTCTTTGTGTCTTCTCTCTGCAGGCCAAGCGCACCAAGAAGGTGGGGATTGTTGGGAAATACGGTACCCGTTATGGTGCCTCGCTCAGGAAGATGGTGAAAAAGATTGAGATCAGCCAGCACGCCAAGTACACCTGCTCCTTCTGTGGCAAGGTGAGTGACCGAAGAGGACTGCTGAAATAATGCCATGGCTGGTATGTGGTCAGAGCTCAGGGGTCTTGTGCAGGGCTGGAACAGGCTGGAATTGTTAAATGCACTAATCCAGGCTTCACCAATCCCATTTTTTCCGTTTTGATACAATGTCAGTATAGGAGCTCTGCGTATCGAAGCATACTGATGTCCTCTTATATGTAGCCTTCATCATAAGTTACTACTTGTGCGATTGAAGTCATAAGTGCATGATCTGTGTTCAAGTGTTGTTTGTTTTTTTTGGGAAGTGCATTGATGAATACAAACTGAAACTGTAGAGAGCCTAACCAAATTACTACAAACACACACACACACGCACACAAACTGTCAACCTTGGACACATCATTCATATCTCTGCTGACATGTTTTTTTTTTTTTTCTCTCTTTTCTGTTTAATCGGCATGCCTGTTACTTGTCAAGTTGAAGCTTAAAAAATGGTTTCTGCATAGAAAGTTGGCACACTGTGGTGCTGTTCATGTGGGCTCATCTAGTAATATATGCTGATATTTTTGATTAGTTTGAAGGCAGATTTAGTGGCCAAGCAAGAAGTAGGTGTGATGGTGGTATGCATTTTAACAATTCTTATCCTGTACCCCTGTGCATGTTTGTGTTGGTCAAAATGGTGCCCTGTTTCAGATCAGTACGTCGCTAGCTGTAATGCAGTATCAGTAAAGCATGTCACATTTAACCTTTTCTTGAACTTCATGGAGTAAAACAAAAGGTTAGATCTGGGGGAAACAAATCATATAAGGCAATAGCCCTGGCTATGATGGTTCATGTTTTGTTAGGAGATTAATTATTCAAAAACCTTTGCTGCAGTGCTGAAAGCTGGCCTTCAGGTTGCATTGATTACGATCACAATAAAGTCACAATATAATTGAATGCAAAAGAAATTTAATTTATACCACCAAAACATTTAGTGTTGGGGTTTACATGTTCTTTTATGGCCACTCATAACAAAAACGTCAAATTAATGTTCATATTAATCCAGAAACTGGTTTAAATATCAGCTAAAAAGGACTGGAGTGCTAGATTGGTCAGTCTCTGTCCATTTTTCTCACTTTTGTCATATATTTTATACATCTTTAAAACAGGTGTGGAGAACTACAGGTTCATGAAACTTGTATATTTTGGGTCTTTTAAAACCAGTTTGTTTATTTTTGCCATGGGTTTGAGTTGCTGTCTTGTACTCGAATATTTTGGAGGAAATATGTTCTTGAATTAAGCATCAAGCTTAATTTACCATGCACAACTTACGATCTGCATGCAGTATTTACAGCTTGGTTCTCTTTGAGAGGCTCTTGCAGTGTGCCTTTTTAATATTTTATGCCTCTGTACTCATCTACTCATGCTATACTACGGTCTGAATTTGAGTATATAGTGCAAAGGCATCTACTGCCAGGAGTGATGGAATAAAAATGAGTGCCTTTGACTTTACTATCAGGTATTAAATTATATTTCAGTGTAACTGATTGTAAACTGTAGACGCACACCTGGATTATCCAGAATTACTGATGTTTTTTTCCCCCCTCTCCTTTTAGACCAAGATGAAGAGACGAGCTGTTGGCATCTGGCACTGTGGGTCCTGCATGAAAACTGTAGCTGGAGGTGCCTGGACATACAAGTAAGAACGTGCTTTGTTTATCTCATAAAATGTGGTTAATAGAATTTTAACAGTAATTGAGTTGTTACCTTTTGATTAAAGCGTTTTTACTTCTCTTCCACAGCACAACGTCTGCTGTCACAGTCAAGTCTGCCATCAAGAGACTGAAGGAGATGAAGGACCAGTAAACTGGGACTTTGTTTTTGTACAGATTAAAACCACCTTGTCTCAGACTCTGCATTTTCAATGTGGCTCGTTGGAACATCCCACAATAAATTTAAGTCTTGAGCGGGATTTTGTGTCTGATTCTTTTGTTCTGTATTAAAGCCAGAAAGGACCAGAATTGGCCTGATTTAAAGACAACAGGGTTCTAGTCACCAAGGCCATGTAGAATGATGCATGTAGATAAAGGCTTTGGTCAGGTAAAAATTGTTTAGCAATGGGCAGTTAGAAATCGAATTATATATAATAAAATGAAATGATTGGTATTGGTAAAAAAAATAAATGCATATAGAGGTATAAGCTGAAAGCATTGCAATTTAAAGTAGGATGTTAGATGTAAAGGTATATATTTAATTCCTATTGGAGTAAACAAATCGAGAGTTCATAAGGAGAATTGTATCAATGGTATAAATGTTTTACTTTGCATCAAGTGTAATACAGTGAACTGTGATAGTTGCAGTACAATAATGTCAAGCCCTTAGGATGAAAATAAGCCCCCCCAATTTTTTTTTTAAATGCAGCATTAGATGTACAGCTGGCACTTATGCAATTACCTGTTGCACTCAATCACATTAAAACACAATTTGTTTTGAGTTATCTGAAAGTTTGTGACTAGGTTTCAGGTGTTTATTATGAAACTCTAGTTTGTGTATCTCCTGAACAGGCTGTCAGTATCTACTTGGGGAGGTGCAGTGGGTAGAAGTGCTCTCTCAGCTCCAGGGTCCCTGATTTATTCCTGAGTTCGGGTTACTGTCAGTGTGGAGTTTCACCTTCTTCCCACATAAGAACATGCTTATACGTGGATTAGATTTGCTAAACTGTCACTAGGTGTGTATGTGCATGATGCCTTGGGACAGATGTGTGGCATCCGGAGTGTATTAGCAACGTGTTTGAGGGATCCTGATGACCCTGATCAGAAAAAGAGTTTAAGAGCAGTTAAGACCACTTGGTAGATTTATCCAATATTACACTTGATTTGTTAACAAGATGCTCAATCCATTAATCTAACCTAAGAATTGTCTGTACACACCATATACTGTATCTTACACCACTAGGCTTCCATATGGGGCAAATACAAGTCATTTACTTGCGACTGCTCAAGCAAATCACACAGACTGTAAAGTTGGGACACAGTAGCAGTTTCAGAAATGTTTTATTTACAACACAGCCTAAAGTACTAGACTTCCTGTAAGGAGGAGAGAGTTTCACTGTAGCAGGGTTGCCCATTTGCTGTACTGGGAGACCCCATGCACTTTAAGCCAGCTTTCCCCTGCTTTAAACATACAGGTCATGGGAAGGGGTACCGTAAAGGAGATTATCCCACAGACCTCGAGTAGACATGAGATCCAAAGATGTCCAGAAGAATTAAAATTAATCGGGAAACTCCTACTGCTGCCTCTGATCTTAGGTGATCGAAAACGGCAGCAAAAGAGACGTTTTTGAAGCAGAAAAAAGATAAACAGAATATGAGCGTAAAAGATTCGAGTGTTAAGACACAATACTGTATTATACTCTTGTAGTAGTTAAATTGCCATGGATCTGCCATAAAATACATATCTAAACTGAACAGTTTAACATCGTCCCATGTTTTGTTCGTCATTCACTGCAATTCACGTCATTCTCATCGTCGGCTCATACTTTGCGCGTCACTTCCGTGATACACGCGGGGTTTCTTTTTTTCGGCTTTCTCCGTGTTTAGAGCGGATTAGCACGCTTTATATCATAGTATTTAATTTGTTAGAGATATTAGCTTTGGTTCACAGTCATGGCGGCGGCTCCTGCAAGTGGAAGGAAGCGACTCCTGAAGGAAGAAGATATGACCAAAGTGGAGTTTGAGACCAGTGAAGAGGTCGATGTTACGCCGACTTTTGATACGATGGGCCTGCGGGAGGACCTCCTCCGCGGGATCTACGCTTACGGTACAGTCCGAGGATTGGGGCCTGTTCTAGCGCTAGCTTCCTTATTTTGAGCAAACCGCTGTATAAAAACTTATTTTCTACCCTCGTGTAGTAGTAATAGAGCGCTTACCTCATTCATTTGCATGAGAGGTATTTAGCTGAAATAATTTTTAAGTACACTGTTTACTGTTTGAAACCCGATGTTGCTAGTTTGCTAGTTAGCAAGTTAAGATGGCGTATTTTGTCCCCACCCGTATTCAGACAACTGTCGGTTAATTACATTTTGAGGCAGCGTTTGAGAGAATATAGGTGGAAAAATAACTTGGTAACAATACTAGCTTCATTCTGATGCAGCTAGCTAGCTTAACACCGCCACAACCCCACTGTTAAAGCAGCAACTAAAAAAGTGTTTCCTGTCTCTCTCTGTGTCCCATATGAAAAGGAAAACTACACGTGTTAATTTATCATTGTCTCTGGTTATTAGCATAAACCGGTTCTAAAGACCTGAATAACATGGACGTATTGTACTTATTTGTTTTCCTATAGGCGAGTGTGCTACATTTTTTGGTGTCTGCCACAATTATTAATTACAAATTCACCCATTATTATGAGATTTAATCTAAAAATGCAATTTTCTGCTTTTTGTTTAGGTTTTGAGAAACCATCAGCTATCCAGCAAAGAGCCATTAAGCAGATTATAAAGGGGAGAGATGTCATTGCTCAGTGAGTTCTTCAGTTTATTATCAACTCTGCTGAACACTGCTTTGTTCTGATATACCCTGTTTACTCTGTTTTACCAGTTGTGAAATAATGCTTTCTACACTTCATATGGGTTAAGCACATACAGTTGAATGCAAAAGTTTGCATCCCCCGCTGGGGGTGTACACCAGCTTTAACTAGAATTCCCTGTTCTTTTATTGGCAATTTCTATTTAAATACATTGCAACATACTGCCTAAATATACAGCACCAGTATTTGAGTCAGCCCTAAGATTATTAGCAATCAATAAAAAACAATTTTAAAAAGTCATCATTTAGAAATGAAGAAACAAAAACACAATGCCAAAATTCTGAGGAAAAGTAACGGCTGAAGAGATTCACAAACATGAAAAGATCCTTAGAGGCAACTGGAATAAAAGCCTGCATTTAAATCCCATTGAGAAATATTATTCGGAGAGTTTACTATTAATAAAGATAATAAATATTTGTATGCACATTTATTTTCCCACCATTTTGTTGCTTGATTGAAATTCACATTAAATGTCTTATTGGCCTCATCATTTTGAAGTAAGGGATGCAAACTTCATCATCTTCATCTATTTCATCTCAAGCATCTGTTTTTTCCCCCGCTCAGGTCACAGTCTGGTACTGGAAAAACAGCCACGTTTTGTGTATCAGTGCTGCAGTGTCTGGACATTCAGGTAGTTAAACATGTCGTCCTGTTTCATTGTAGTCTTCTACTTACATGACACTGAGATACACTGCTTTATCTGTTGCTCACTTTGCACTCTCGTTAATGAATAGGTGCGTGAGACCCAGGCATTAATTTTGGCTCCAACCAGAGAGTTAGCTGGGCAAATTCAAAAGGTAAATAGATATAAATATTAATATATTAATTGGTAATACGTTGTGTATCAGAAGATGTCTCAAATTCACCAAAGTGCTTCCTCATGCAGTGTTGTTTAATGTTGATCTTGTTTTAAAGGTTCTTCTTGCTCTGGGTGACTACATGAATGTCCAGTGCCATGCGTGTATCGGTGGCACGAACGTGGGCGAGGACATCAGGAAGCTTGACTACGGTCAGCATGTTGTGGCAGGAACCCCCGGCAGAGTGTTTGGTAATTGTGCTTATATTTATTGTAAATAAATATAAGTGTACATGCTTTTGATGTAGTTTGAGTCAAGGTGGTGAGTATGAACACTTTCACTTCCTGCTGCAGATATGATCCGTCGGAGAAGTCTGAGGACACGTGCCATCAAGATGCTGGTTCTGGATGAAGCTGATGAAATGCTTAACAAAGGTAGACTTGCTTCAGACAGAGCCAGCTGCTTTTTAGATTATTCAACTGAGCCTATATATGTAGTACACACATACGCATAGACCACTTTGGGCTGTTCTTCAGATTTTGTCTAATCTTTGTGTCTAGGTTTTAAGGAGCAGATTTACGATGTGTACCGATACCTGCCTCCTGCTACTCAGGTGGTTCTGATCAGTGCCACCCTGCCACATGAGATCCTGGAGATGACCAACAAATTCATGACAGACCCCATCCGCATCCTGGTCAAGCGGTAAGGAAACGTATAGCAACAGAACAAACTTAGAAAAGGTTGAGATTGAAGTTGTTTGCATTTGCTTTTGCTATGTTGCACAAAAGAAATTGCCATGGTTACAGTCCGAATCGTTGATCTGGAACTGATTGAAGTTTTGCTTTCAGAGGTTACATACAGCATAAATGCTTGACATTCTTTTCTGTCTTTTGGCTTTAATCAGTGTCCTTAAGCCATTGATTCTAAAATTGTTGATAGTTCAGATCGTTCGCTGCTGAATGCAAAACTTCCTGCTGATTCTCAGAGCATCAGTAAAATTAACTTGTGAGTCGTGAAACATTGTCAGTATTCCAGTATTTTAGGCTGGGCAGTATGACTATATAAATTATATATTTTTATTATATATTACGAATTATACTATATAAATTATCTTATATTTATATTAAATTAAATTATACTATATAATTATATATTATGAATTATACTATATAAAATCGATGCTGTGATAAAATTGTCACAGTTTGTTTTTCTGAGATATTGCGGATGATATCTTTTTGTTAAATAAACAAAAAATACATTAAAAATAAAGGTAAATACAAACTTACTGGAAGCAGCTTATCTTTAAAATTATTCTGTTAATTTTTACAGATTTTTTGCTTAAAGAATTTCACGTTTTCAATGTTGAATATATCCTGTACTCTGTGTGTGTGTGTGTGTGTATATATGTGTGTATATATATATATATATATATGTGTATATATATATATATATATATATATATATATATATATATATATATATATATATTAATAAAGGAAAAGAAGAAATATGAGGGTAGATAAGTAAACTAGTCCTGACTTGTGAATCAGAGTCACTCCACACTCATTTTGTTGGTTATGTTGATGTATAATCCTTCTTTAGTGATCTAAGGTGGTTGATCAACAAGTATGCGTTATGTATTATTCATGAAATGTGCATTTATTTACTCCACCTGGAGCTGAGTGTAGTCTGTTGTGTGTGAGTGTGTATGTGTATGTGTATGTGACAGGTGGAGCCAACTGACACAAGTGTTTTCTGTCCACAGCCTGTTGATCCCCCTGCTGAGGTCCCCAAGGCAGAGAGTGATTCAGACAGCGGAGTGGGTTCACCCATGGAGGAGGCCGGGACTGACGCCACCACCGCTGCCGTTCACGCTGAAGAAGGTAAAGAAAGCCTTGTTGAAGACGTGAACGCATGAGTAGCTAATGTTAACACTCTTTGGCCCTGTTCGGATTGGATTAGTTTATCGGGGGACGTCTGTAATACAGTTTTTTACGCGTCTCATCAGAGATAAAACTCTTGCATCCGAACAGCAATGAAATGACTACAAGAGGAGGGAATTTTTAGCAGATTGTATTTTCTACCAACCCTGGATTTTTTTTGCATCATGTCTGTCAGTTTCTTATATATCTAATGTGACACGCTGATAGATTTAACTGTAAATGATTTCAATATAAATAAATAAATCATTTACAGTATTAATTCTGCAGCATTTAACATTATATAAGGAAATAGTCATGCAAAGGTTACATAGGTCTTACATTACCAATAGACATTAAAAAGTATTTAAAATGTTAATTTGAATTCTCAACATATGCTGTGTTTGCTCATGAAGAACCACAGGATCTATTACTTTGCATAATCTACTAAATTCAAGTAACATGTATGTATTGGCAAGTTCTGTTTTAAACCATAAGACCTTATCTAAACCTCTAAGCTCAAGATTCAGACGATGACATTGTCGTGAACCGAAAGCCCCGTTCCCGGAAAGTTCTCCAGGACAGCGACAGCGAGAAGGAGGAAGACGTGGGCGGGATGGCTGAGGCTCTTGTGCTGTGCGAATCCAGCAGTGAAGGGACGAAAGCCAGTGAAGGCGAGCGAACTAAAAAGAGCCGGGGAAAGAAGATATCCCGCATTGCCATGGCCAGTGACGAGAGTGAGCCAGAGGAAGATGAGCATCAAGGAAATTCTAAGGAAGAGACCAGAAAGAGGGGGAAGTCACAGCGACGCAAAGAGAAGGAGAAGCGCAGAGGGGCTCTAGTGAAACAACTGAAAGAGAAGATGAAGATTCCTGAAGTGAGTTCGTTGGGAGTTTTCAGAAAATTACTGTTAATGAATTTAGTCATTGCTGACTGCCATTCACACTCTCTCTCTCGCTCGCTCACTCTCTGTGTGTTCTCAGGAGTCCCCTTTGCCCAAGGCTCTTAATGACAGTGGTTGTCTGCTGGGTGATAATGACCTGTTTGATGCTCAGCTGGAGGACGACGAGACAGAGGGAGTGATGGAGGAAGAGGAATCCCTGGACGCCCTCAGAGCTGCTGTGAAAAAGAAGGCCAAGAAAAAGGTGAGAGAAAGGCATGAATCATTAAAGCTACTCGTTGTAGCAGAGGTACACAGAGGTGGACAAATCACTAGCCCAGACACCTGGGACAAGCAGATTTTTGACTTTTTTTATTTTTATTTTTTGGTCAATGTGCTACATCAAAAAGTTTATCAGGAGCTGATAAATCTTCCTCTCCACAGCTCATATACTCATTCCTTCCCTTTAGCTCTATCCGGACTGGATTAAATTTACATGGGCTCCTGGGGTAATTTCCAGTTTTACAGGTTCTACTCTGCGATTTTTATTTCCGTCCAGATCAACCATGTCGTTGTTTTTCTCTGTCCTCCCCTGAGGAAATTGCATGTTGGTGGATAAAAGATGTTGCTGCTGCTACTTGGTGCATTTAATCTCGTAGCATGCGTATCAGTGATCCTCCCCCAGATGTAAAACCTCCTGAATCACAAAACAAAAAAGGAATGCTTTAGAAAAGGCACTCAACCATATACTTTATACATGCAAATAATCATTACGTTTCTCCTGACTGCAGCCCCATTTACATGACTCTGAGGAGGACGAACAGCAGGAAGGCAAATCCCCGCGCAAGGTATAAGTCATTCGGTTGTGCGTATTTTCCACATATTTAGTTGAATCTATTCATTTGTTTAACCACTGCATTGTGTTCTTAGGAGAGGAAAGCAGCGAGGGCTAGTAAGGACGCAATGAAACAGCTCCATAGTGACAGCCAGAGGCTTGTTAGAGGTTAGTGGAATTGATTGAGGGTAAAATGGTTGAAAATCGCATGCTCATTTTCAGTTCTTCACTCTTTTAATCTTTTCACATTCTGGTTTCTCTTTTTCTTGACCAGAATCTACAATAGGGCTACCATACCATATGCCAGAGCCTAAAGGCATAGACCAGTTCTTCAAGAGAAGAGCTCGTCCTGACGGGCCTGCTATGGCATTACTGAAGTAGGCACATTCTGCATTATACTTTATGTACACTTACTGTATAACTTATTGTATAAGTCAATTACAAGTCACTTTACTTGGTGATATTTGTGCCATGTAAGTAATCTTTCTCAAAAGATGTTTTGTTTTGGTCATTTTTAGGTGTTTTTACAGTCGTACCTCTAGATCCTTTCATTTTCTGTAATTGTTCTTCCCCTTCTTCAAGATCTGCCAAATACCAGGCCTGTATCGGAGAAGCGTCTTCAGGATCCTCTACTACACAAAATCAGTCTGAAGCACCAGAACAGAGCTCCACCCCACAGGCTGATCCGAACGAGCCTGATCCAGTCAGCTGTACTCAACAGGACGGTGCTACAAATGAACACGACGCACAAGCTGCTAATGAAACCGCTGAGGACCAGTCAGGTGTTGCAAGTGTTGAGCTCCAGATGCCTGAGGTCATGGAGGAAGAGAGTGCTCTTCCTTCTGTGGGCATGTCTGAGAGTGCTGAATCTTCTAAAGAGAATCATGAGATGTCACAGGTTCAGCAGACTAAGTCAGGGGCAGGGCAGTCAGAACAGGGTGACTCGACACTGACTGAGCAAGGAACAGTAGTGCCCAAACCCAAGAAGGATAAGCTGACCAGATTGCGTGAGCTGGGTTTGGAGCCTCCCCCTGTAGCAAAGCTGTGTGCAGATGATGGAGCTTTTGTCCAGCTGGAGCCACAGCAGTCTAACCCTGGTGAGGAAGCGCGCTGCAGAAATGTTAGAAATTACGTTAATAATGTAACAGTCTATAGCAGTGGGACTTTGGCAGCTTGATTTGCCTTTTATTCAGGCTCCCATGGCGGATGATGGTTTATCACGTTTCGTTTGAATGTGTGTCGATCAGGTCTAGAGGCTCTGAAAGAACGCTTTCTGAGGCACGTCCAGCCTGCGCCACGGTCTAAAGGAGAGCGATCGCTTCATGTCAATGTGGTGAGAAAGGAGAGCACTGCCTCTGGACAGGAGGAGCTACATGCTGAATCCATCACTGTCACAGTCAATGAGGAGGAAGAGGAGCCTACACACGCTAAGCCAGGTATATTGTCTAGAATATATCATTTACCTATTTGATTGCTGGTGTCCTCTGCCTGTTAAAGGAAAACTGCAGTGTTTTTCAACTTTATACCCATTTACCACATCTGTAGAACATGCCAGAGTACCACAGGTAAGAACTGCATAAGCAGAAAAGCATTTGGCTGCAGACTTGTTTACAGTGGAAGTCTATGGGGTGCTAATATTTTGTTGCAAAACGTGTATTTCTGTAGATTGCTTTGGAGAAAACTAGACAAGAATGGCCTTAGCAATACATTTTCTCTCTTGTCTGATCCTAAGAGCACTGTTGTAAGAGTGGAGTTTTGGATTTGTGTTAAACACGTGTATTTATTTTATATTTTAAATATTGACATGGTACAGCTTCCATAATGAGTGCCTTCAGAGCAAATTACTTCTGTTTCTGTTCTTCAGGGAAGTTGTACTATGTCAATGTTTAGTTCAGGGAACAGAATAACACACTACAGATCAAGATTAAATGGAAAAAAAAAACATGACGTGTTTCTTGAATCTTATACTCACTTCTGGAGAATCGTTCTGTTCCCGTGTCTTTCATCAGGAGAGAAGCTGGTTTTGCTGAAGTCTCGCCTGCAGCAGGCTATGGCCATCCGCCGGAAGGAAGAAAGAGAGCGTCGAGCTGCCCTTCATCGCCTGGACAACGAAGACTGTGAGGAGGAGGAGGAGGAAGAGGAGATGACCGAGTCTGAGGAAGAAGAGGTACCAGTGTAAAAAAAAAAAAAAAAAAAAGAAAGAAATCTTTTCCAATGGGTTATTTTTGTTTAGGATTCTCATTACCAGTCTTTTTAATTTAGTTCCTCCATCATCATTCTGTTGATACTTTTGTTCTCTTCTGCTCTTTTCCAAACTCTGACTTTAAAGGGAGTTGAAGAGTTGTTGGGTGATGGTGAAGATGGAGAGGAAGCCGAAAGAGGTGATACATCCAAACAAAGTGCTTCTCCTGGTTTTAAAAGTCCATCTCCCACCCCGTATGCTGACGGCACTCTGATGCTGTTTGCAGGCAGCTCGTGCTCCAGAACAGGGTAAGAGTCTGCTTGTGTATGTCTGATGTGTTTTGTTTTTGTTTTTGCTTTTTTTAAAAAAACCTTAATGTTTTGATTTTATATCTAGGGACGGTGTTAGGCAGTCTGGGCAAGCCAATCATGAAAATGACAGCAAAATGGGTGAGTTTATAGTTTGAGCACATGAACTGTTTGCCTTTGGGCAGAGCACCTCAACCACAAGCTTCTGGGACTTACAGAGAAACTGATTGAGAGCTGTTTAAGCATACACTGATGATGCTTATTATAGAAAGATAATGGCTCGTGACCCTTTCTCTTCTCTTCTCCTACAGAAGATGAGGATGGCCTTTCCTTGACCAAGGACAACAGCCATAACAGCAGCTTTGAACTGACGAGCTCCACTCTCCCATCATACCAGCCAGTGAGCCGCGCCGCCGGCAAAGGTCTTTCAGCCGCCGTGTTCCGCTCGCCCTCGCCCTGCTTCTTCAGACCCAGTTTCCTCGGCTCAGCCTCCAAGGTCAGCCCCTTTTAGCCAACTAATTGTGTCCTTTTTAATGCTCTTATACTTAATGGCACTTCAACTCACAGTTGGTGTTGTAGAGCTTTTTGTACTTGTCCCTTAGTATCCCTTATGGACAACAGTACAGTAGTGTGTGTGTATATAGTAAATAATAAATATTGTGTTCGTCCACTTAAATGCTCTCTTTAGAATATCACCATTGGCACCACTGGTAGAGGTAGACCTCAGCTCAAACATGTAAGCATATCTCCAAAAACAGACAGCATCTAGTAGTTTAGGATGTCATCCTTGTTGGAGTCGACAGGCGGGGGTGAAGGTGGTGGTGAAAAATCCTCCACAGTTGAAAGAAGAAAAAAAAAACTAGTTATCAAGTTTTGATTTTGTTTGATTTGGCAGGAGTGTGGCGTATCTCGAACGTTATATTCTGTTGTGCAACTCAGTCAATTCACTGGAAATATGGCCACATAGGGAATCAAATCAAGGCTCTCAAGACTTGTGTTGTTTTTATGGATGCACTAATTGTTCCTTCTTCTTTCTCGCCATCTTGTGCTGTTCCTCAGAGCTCTGGTAAGCTGTCTGAGCCATCCCTCACCCTCCCTGTGGAGGACTCGCAGGACCTGTATGGTGTTCCCTCTCCTGAAGGTGGTGACTCCCAGGGCCCCTTCTCGCAGGAGGAGGACACACAGTCACAGCTGTTGGATGCGGACGGCTTCTTGAACGTGGGGCCCCGTGGCGGCCAGAGCCGCTCCCACAAATGCCAGCTGCTGTTAGATAACCTGGATGAAAACGCCATGGACGCCAACATGGGTGAGTTGCTGGGGCTCTGCTCGGGTGCCTTTGGCTCAGCGGAACAGAGTCAACCAGGAGGTGAGGACGAGCTGCTGGGCCTGTGCTCCGGAGCGTTCTCCACCCAGCCTGGAGAAACCGGCAGACCCGAAGAGGAATCTGGGGCCGTGGAGACAGAACGCACAGTCGGGGAGAGTCACGGGAGCTCGGACGCAGACATGGACCAGCTTCTTTCTCTCTGCTCGGGAAAGTTCACAGGCAGTCCTGGTGTGTTTTTCTGTTTCGTCAAACATTAGTTCCTTTGCTAATGTTATTGCAACAAAGATCCCAAGGTTCTTATTTTTTTAACACCAAGTTCATCAAATCATTCATTATTGCTTTCTGTGTTCTTTCTTTCAGCTGCTTCTCCAGTGCCACCAGGAGCAAGCCCCGTTCTAGGGGATGAATCTGACAGGTAAAGCGGATTTTATGATCTGCATGTCCACTATTTTACCAACGCCCTTTCAATCCATGTGGTGCAAGTCTGTGTTTCATTTTTTTATTAGTAAGAGCAAGGTGGAGGAGGAGGAGGAGGAGGAAGGGGAAGAAGAGGAAGCCAATTGTGAGTTTCGGCTCTTGTCAGATGTAGACAGCAACAGTGAGAAGGTAAGCGAGAATATGCAGTTTTGGTGATCGAAAATCTGAAGACATTTGAATGAGAGCAATAGGCAGTACATGGAAGATTTAATTTAATGTAATGGAAGATTATTGAAAAACAGCAATCTTTTATCTGGTATTGGTATTGATGAATTGTACACAATATAGCCAGGGTTTTAAATTAAAACAGTAAAAATGTCTGTTCACTTGGATGTCTTATACAAAGCGTGTTTTCCTTTACAGGAGGAGGTTGAGGAAGACTCGGATGTGGATGGAGAGATGGGTGATGAGGCAGAAGATGAAGAGAGGGAGGCAGTTTTCAGGCGACATCCAGGCAAAAAGACGTAAGTCATTTTAAGGCTTGTGAATTCTGTGAAATACATGAAATGGCCAAAATTATAACAAAATGACCATTTGTTAAACTTTTCCACATGCATCTTTAACAAAGTTAATGTCAGTCATTTCCTAACTCTCTCTAAACCTTCCTCTTTGGCTTCAGACACCGGACTGTTTTTGTGGACTCTGAGGCCGAGCTGTCAGGCAGTGACGTCGGCAGTGAGGATGAAGATGAAGAGGGAGGCGATGAATACGAAGAAGAGGAGATACAGGAGCAACTCCCTTCAGATGAGGAACTGCTGGACCAGGTCAACAAAATCCACATGTAAGAATAAACATGCCTATAGCTTGCGTCTCTTTTAGTACTGGTGATCCAAAACGGCTGAGTAACTGGACGTGTTAAATGTGGTTGCATGTGCAGTTTGTGGTATTTTATGCACATGCTTTAGAAGAGCTTTAGAAACTCGCAGTGCTGCTGTAACATGGATTTGCCACTAGGAAGCAGTCATTGTTCAAAGAACTCTTAAGTGTGTGATGTGTGGCATCTTCATCATAGTGTCATATTCTCTGGGTTTGTAACTGTTCTAGTTTTTCTAGTCTTTTGAGCTGTGTCTGTGTTTTATAGGAAACATGTCCTAGATGACGATAAGCGCAAATTGCGCTTGTGTCAGGAGCGTTACCTAGCTGACGGAGATCTGCACTCAGACGGACCTGGTCGAGAGCGCCGCTTCCGCTGGAAGAATATTGGTAAGTTTAGAGAGTGTGTGTGCGTGTGGATGTGTGATTATTAACACCTCTTCACACCGAATGCAACTGGTTGTGAGTCACACACGATGCATCAGCTGCTCAGGTATTGTGTGATATGATATAGATGCCTGCCTTGTGCATAAGTCTCATTGGTTGATGAGGATTTAATCACATCCGGAAAAGGCAGAAAGCAAGAATAGTTCATTAAAAAAAGTGTCAGTGATGTGGCTTGAGAGTCATGAGCCATTTCACTCCAAAGGTGAAACAGGAAGTTGAGGAAATGTGCCAGTAGTGTTGAAAATGTGCTCCATCTCCCACTGAACAGACTCAGCAGTGGCTTAGCAGCACCTGTAGTTTGTTTACAGATGTGTTCTAGAGAGCATTTGATTGGACGCAATCTGGACAAGTCATCAAAATCTTTGCACTGGAAATGAAAAACAGTCAAATGTAAATAAGAATAACACATTTTTCAGTATATACTGGTTTATTTATGTCCGGAATGCCCTCATACGAAAGGCTCTGAAAGAGGATTCTTGCTTCAATGGACACTTAAAGTGAGAAGGTCCTGAAGCTGCCTGATTTTGTTTTATAAAATAATCCATTTCCCCTGTCTCCTAGATGATAGCTTTGAGCTTGGGGTTGCTGCTGAGGCGGGAGAGGAAGAGGAGGAGGAAGACGTGGATCAGCATGAGCTGCATAGGCACAAGGAAAGGCTGGAGAGGGAGCAGTGGATGCGAGAGCAGGTGTGTGTATGAACCTGGCTGATTTACAGGAGCATCGAGATGCAGTTCAGAGCTGAGATATTTACTGCATCATGATCTCCTGGACTTTTTAACTGCTGTGTGTTCTATATGTACAGTATGTTATTTTGATAAATGACACTTTTTTTTCCCTCTCTCTAAGCATGTTATAAAAAAAAAAAAGGTTATTTGATAAGTGCTCTCTTTCTGGTAGTCGGAAACATCGAAGAGAGGAGAAGAAGTGGAAGAGGAGGACAAGATTGGAGAGGAGGACAGTCAGTTTATGAAGCTGGCTAAGAAACTAACCGCTAAGGCACTCCAGAAGAAAGGTGAACGTTGCAGCAAATCGTTTGTGGTTGTGTATCTGGCTCTGATGTGTGCTAAACAAGACTGAACCTCTTTCCTGTTTGCAGAAACCTCTTCAGCACTCCTGCAAGAGAAGCCGGTCTCTAACGCAAACCTTTTTCACAAGCCCTGTAAGCCTGTGGTAAGTATCGAATGAGAGAGAATTCAATGCTTTTCAGTGTGGCTAATTTTCCTAATATTCATTTCTGTTAATGTGCTAATCGCATTAGCACAGATAGTAAAGCTCTTGTTGGTCAACGCTAATCTGATACAGGCTTTGTCTTGGCAACATAAGAAAGAAAAAAATCGTTGTCCATGATACTTCACTGACATGCCATTGGGTCATGAAATAGCAGGACGATGATTAAATTTATGCAACAGTCTTTTTATCTTATTCATATAGATCAGTCTTTGTTTATGGTGCAAAAGGGAACCTCAGCAATCTGTTCTCAAGTTATGACTAAATGATGTTATATTTATCCATGGATGTCTGAGCCATTTGTTCCAGATCTTAATATGCTTTTGGCCTTCAGGTGAAGAGAGGATCTTTGCTCAGTCAGCCACGCACAGTGCTGCAGAAACTCGCCAACATTTCAGACGGCAACCCTCTAGCTCCGCGCAACTCGCGAGGATTCCTCTTCCAGACTTTGTCTCCTGAAAAGGAGCCGCCTACATCTACCAGCTCAAAGAAACAGGTAATTTATGACAAAGCTTTTCTTAAGAGTCTGAAACCATTCAAAACGTAGATGTCACACACTGTACGTGTTTATAGCGGTGTAAATGGGAATGGGTTTGTGCACCGGTCTGTATTTGCACCACTAGAGGGCACCAGAGTGTTTTACGCAAACTGAGTGGGCTAGGCATTTGTTATTCAATAGACTGCGCTGGTTGAATGTTCATACACGGTGGCACGTCTACTTTAAGAAAACATAAATATATCTCCACAGAAATGCTTGTATGAACTTGCCATGCTTTTTTTTTTATTGCAGATATCATGTTGGATAGATGAGAAGTAGATTATTTTAATTATTTTACCAATAATATGAATAAAGCAAGTATAAAGATAGATGCAGTTTTCATTCTCATATTTATTAGTTTGCATTTTTTTAGTAAATGTTCAGTTTAATGCAAAATAAATGAAACATTTTTAGACAATAATCTCAAATCTTTCAGTGGAATTGGACTGGACTGGAATTTAAGTGGAATCTTTTCCCTTTTTCAATTTTTTGGGGAAAACCAATGCTATACATTTACCTCTTATTGTGATTTGTGCAAAAACTAAACACATGTCGATTTAAGGAAGATCTGTAGGTTCTAAAAGTTTATATAGTACGTGTCAAAATCGCACTATGTGAGGGACTTTTCCACGCCACGGCATATACAGTGTACAGTCTTTATACCTGTTATACGTTTTCAAAAAGATTAAAGATGGCATTATGAAATGGTTTTATTTAAAATACCAAATGATAGTGTGTCATGATAATATTGCAAGCCATGATATAAAATAAAATAAAATAAAAAAAATTCATGTTGTAAATTGAAATACATTTAAATTTGATATTAAATTTAATATTTAAATATTAAAAATTAATTTAAATGTCTGGCTTTGATCACATTTAATGATTTTTTTTTTTTTTTTTTAAGATTTAATATATCAATAAAGCACTTTGGGCTAAAAAAAAAAAAAAAAAAAAAAAAAAAAAGCCTGATCATTAATGAGACTTTATATTCGGTTTTCACTCTATAGCGTTAAAATGCTGTAGTAACATTCTAGTTCAATGTTTGAAATATTATTGATTTTATTCTTTTGTGAAGGACATTTTAATGTTGTTGTGTCTCATTCATATTTTTTTCTGACTGTTACAGTTTAAGAAAAGATCTCAGACAGACTCTTTGGCGCCTGTTGCAAAGCGACCATGTCGAGAAAACTCGGTGAAATCCGCTGGACCTCCAAGAAGCATTTTCAGCTATTTTGAGAACTGAAGCTGTTTGATAGCTTTGTGATGTCTCAGGCCTCCAGCGAGTCAGTTTCTTAGCTTTGGCTAAATGTCTTGCTGACTCGGTTCTCTTAAATTTGGCAACTTACTTGATAGTGTGTGGGATTTATGATCCAACTGGTGCATTTATTTGTTTCAAATGTTTTATCATGTATTATAACACTAAACATTAAGACATAAAAAATAAAATAAACATTTTAATATATAATTTTCAAATAAAATTTACACAAATGGAAATGTGTGATTGGTGAACTAAATAGCATTACTGTAATCATAGATAAAGAACACCTAGATGACACATTAACCGCTGTTACTAACATTTTGGCACTGCCACATAGGAGGAGCGAGATTTCCTGCTAAGTCAGTGCAAGTCCATGGAGAGATGTGGCGCTATCTTGGTATTAAAAAAAAAAAAAAAAACTGGCTTTATTGCAGGTTATGTAAATATAAACATGCATGCAATACTGATGATTTGATTCTGATTTTAAACGCTGGAACCCGTGGGGTGTAGGATAAACGTAGATTAGGTTTGCTATAAATGTTAAATCTACCACACACCATATATACTAGAACTACACATATATATATATATAATAGCTATAATAATAGTTTAATAGTGATAAATCAGATGATAGAAAAGTTGTATACAAATCAGGCTAACATGACAGGCTAAATTAGTTACATCATCATCATCATCTCATACCTGACTAACAAACTAATCAACTGCAAATTGTAAAACTATTCTTACTGAAGTTTACATGCACCAAGAAGTATTATAAACTCTTCAGTTAAGAGTTTAGGACAAGCTAAAGATAAAGTAGCTCCTACATAAAATCCTTCATTTAAAAAAAAAACAAAAAAAGGCAGCATTCAGAGCTTTCTCTTATAAAGTGTGATTCCTTGTGGAGAACGAAACTCCACAGTCACTCAGAACATAGGGTAGAATTCTCCCGTCGCACTGACCACACAGACAAAATCGGGTATATGGCATCTAGGTTTCCTATATGTATGATTTCTAGATAGAAGAATATTTGACTAATTAGGTCCTGGTTTCTCAAAAACACGATATATTGTAAAGATCATTGTTAGTGCTTGTAATTTTACTGTTCTGCTGTGAAGCTCTTGGGACCTGGAGCTTAAAACTCAGGCTCCGAATTGAAACCAGGTTCATTTCTCAAGCCCAGTGAAACCCATCTTCTCTCAAGTCGATTTTTCACCCTTTGCTTATTGTGACCAAGCAGGAGCGAAGCTATGGGATTACACTTGACACCAAGCTTCCAGTCCCTCAGGCTCGAGATGCTCTTCTAATGACCTGTACAGTTTGAGGCACGGCTGTGTTATTAGAAGTCTAAGCAAATGGTTGGTTAAATAAGGAGCAGGCTTTGCTGTAGATTAAATTACTAGGGAAAATAGAGTCGGATTAATTAGCCCACGACGATTAGTGAACCAGGTCACCAGGACCGTCCTCCTGGGAATGGTGCTGAAATTCAGATGGGTGATAAAGTAAAAATCACTATATTGTGCGTTCGTAAGGTGTTGGAAGACGATGAGCCGTCGGAACAGAGTCAGTGATCTACACATCTCTGGAGGGAGATGAACATCATTCTTCCAGAAAATAGTCCTTCAGTTTTTTTGATAATGGTGGTGGAGAGTGCTCTGTAACAGATCATGCTTGAAAATCTCCCATAAGTGTTCAGTTCAGTGTTCAATACGATTTTCGTTTTCATCCTCATCAAACCATTCGGTGAGTCGTCACGCCCTGTCGATGAGGACATCGTCGTCCTGGGAGAGACCACTCCCGCCAGGATGGGTTTCATAATGGTATAAAAAAGTGATCAGTCAAAATTACTTTGCATTGATTTGCAGTGAATCTTCATTCTCTAGGGACAAGGAAACCCAGACCATGGCAGAAAAATACTCTAAAGCATAGCAGAGCCACAGGTTTTTCCTTTAATTTGTCACCTTCCTGTAGATCTGTTCTCTGATGGTGAATCCTTTGTGGATCTTTTGACCATAATTTTCTTGAGAACGTAACATTTGTGAGCTGGAGTATGGTATCCAGAATAGAAATGCAATCCGCAAGTTTTTCACGAGCAGTACAGAAAGCGTTGTCATAGCTAATCACCAGGTTTGAGCTTTACTGCCAACAAAAGCTCTGCAGCCGAGAGCGTTTGTCCGACTGGTTGAATGTGCGGTAACCATCACTGACAGCAGCACCGTGGGCTCCTGTGAACTCTGTGACATACAGCTGAACTGATACTACTGGATCATTAGCTACTGCAGACTGCTAACTACCAAACCCGCGTTTTTATCCACTGCCAACAGCAAATTCTTTCTCAGCCTGAGGTTCTATAATGATTTTAAATCTAATGGTCATTGTGCATAATAATCTCAGCGCCTCGGGTGTGTTTTTAACTGGTGAAGCACAAGCTGTGCTTAAAAGTAATTCATCTTCTGGTCATTTTTTTTTTCCCCCAGTCTCTACTCCTCCCTTGCTTGTTTGGTTGATGGAGATGATCCTGCATGTGATGGGGCCGTAGGGCTGCTTCTCCATTTGATGTATTTTTCATGTGTTAAGGCTACTGTTGAGATTAGGGTTTGGCGGAGACGGCCTGGAGGTGCCGTGCTTGAATGGGGATGTTGTTGGAGCTTGTCATGGGACAGGGAGGCGATGAGCTTACTGAGTCTGTGTGATGTGCAAACAACAAAACACGTCACATCCAAAAGACACCATGACAAAGCCCTGATGATCTGCTGTCGTTCTCAACAGCAACAAAACGATTGCAGGAGGGTAGCCTGACACTGAAGCAGCCTTAAAGGACTGGTTTCGAGAACAATCAAATTTACAGACATGTTCATGATGTTGAAGAGTTTAGCTTTCTGAAATTTGGTAACACGTTTCAATGGTCCGATTGCTTCGATCGTATGCCCTAACACTGGTGGTTAATCGTAGTACATTTGTTTGACCAAAATTCAAATTCAAACAGGTATGCCTTAAACAACACTGTATGCAATTTCATAAAATAGCAGAATAGGCATTTATATTTTACTTTTTTTTTAAACAATGTTTTACATATATTTACAAATTTTAACTCCCACAATTCATAAATCAAGTTATGTTTCTTGATTTAAAATGGCTGCCCCTACTATTTTCTGCTATGTAACGTACTTGTGTTCATTCCTATCAGTAACAGTTTGGCATACGGCAGAAACTACACAGACTACAAGCTTGTCTGAGATTATTAATAAACCAATGAAGTCTTATGCATGTATGTGATGATAAAGTAACATGATTTCAAAATGTGGACAGAAGCTTCCATTTCCTGTTAGCATACATTAGCTTTGTGTCTCCAGTGCAAAAAAATAAAAAAATGCAAAATTTGCAGTATGTTTAAAAAGCACTATGTTCATACTATATCCTTTTCTTCTTCCTGGGAAAACTTTCAGAGTGTCCTGGTTGTGCTTACTTGTATTTTAACTGTGTAAGGATTTTACATGTATGTAGCCTCTTGGAGACTGAAAGTAACCAAAAATAGATTTTTAAATTATCTATTATAATTTACATATTTCAAATGCTCTGTAGCAGTCCAAATATTTTTGCCACACCCTGTCAAATGACTATGTTTACCAGCTGGCAAATTATTTCCAGCGTCCTTTTACTTGATTAAATTGAGCAGTAAACATTGGAGGGTGACATGGTGGTGCAGCGGTTATCCTTACATCCTCACAGCTCTTGCATCACTGGTTTGATCCTGAGCTCAGGTTACTGTCTGTGTGGAGTCTCTGTTCATGTTCTCCTCATATCCACCTGGGTTTCCTCCCACAATCATGCTAGAAGGTGGACTGGTATTCCTTCCAGGGTGTTCTTCCTTGTGCCCAGTGTTTCTATTTAGGCTATGGATCCACCATAACACTGACCAAGACAAAATGTTTACTCAGGATTAATAAATAAATGCTTATAGCTCAGCCTATGATTTAGCAACTGGTAGCTTGTTTGGCTAAGGTGGATATATAGTACTTACTAAAAGTCTTAGGCACACGCAAAGAAATGCTGTAGAGCAAACATGCCTTCAAAAATAATGAACCTAAATGTTTCTACTTTTAAAAAAAGTACTATAAAGAGCAGTAAACAGTAATAAATGAAACAAAGTTGATATTTGGTGTGACGATCCTTCGCTTTAAAAAAAGAGTAGTCTCAGGTACAGTGTGAGCTGTAAGTGTTACTGAGCATCTTGCAGAAGCAGCTGCAGTTCTTCTGGAGACTGACTGTCAACTCGCTTCTTATTTCTGCAGCGAAACCAAAAACCTTCATTATGTTTTTATCTGAAGTGTCTTTTATGTCAAAAAAGTGTCTTTTATGTCATCTGCTGCTTTCTTTACTGACATACAAACATTTTTCTGTAACATTTAATTTTGTGCTGGAAAACTAATGTTTGGAATCTGAAATGTTTTTGTACTGAATGAATAATGTAGAAGTCATAAATAAAAAAAATTAAAAATAATATATATATTATATATTTTTTTGCCAGGACAAAGATGAGTCAATTCTATTAAATGATTCCAATAACTGTTATCTGTATAGCCCTTATGGCCAAAAGTATGTGGACACCTGCTCATGATCCCCACATGTGGGCCTTCCCCACACTTTTGCCACAAAGTTGGAGGCACATGATTGTGTAGAATGTCCTTGTATGTACAGACATTGTACAGTCTCCCTTCAGTGGAACTAAGAGATCCAAACCTGTTCCAGCATGACACTGCCGCTGTGCACAAAGCGAGCTCCATGAAGACATGGTGTGTGAAGGTTGGAGTGGAAGAACTCGAGTGTCCTGCACNCCCAGACCTCCTCACCAACATCAGCGCCTGATCTCACTAATGCTCTTGTAGCTGAATGAACACAAATCCACACAGCCATGTTTGAAAATCTAGTGGAAAGACTTCGCACAAGAGTGGAGGTTATTGGGAGGTTATGGGATGTTCAACAAGCTCAGGTCAGGTGTGGACATTCTCTTGGCCATATAGTGTATGCTGTTAGCTAATAGGCAGCTGTGTGACTAATGCTGTTTGTTTTTTCCCCCCCAATGTACAGTTAGGTCGCTGCTGCCCACTTTAGGAAATGAGTCATGCTAGAATAAAGCGTTCTGTCCCCTGAGCCGGAAAAGCACGTTGAAGAGAGAGAGAGAGAGAGAGAGAGAGAGAGAGAGAGCTCAGACCGACGTTGCTGGAAAGGAGACGCTAGAGGAGGGCAAAACGCTTATAGCAGACGGTAAGACAACAGCATCTATTCATCGATTCACAGCCATTGAGGCGCGGGAGAAACCCAGAGCAGAGAGTAGTGCAGTGATTAGCTGAATTAGTGGATGTTCCTGCTGAAGGACCACAGCTCTGATATGGGGTGAGACCAAACACGGCGCTCTTACGTAACTGGACAGCGCTGTAAATCCCAAATAACGCTGTTTTTTTTAAACGTTATGAGTGGGTATACTATATATAACGACTATACATATATATACATACACATACGCATATATATGGTGTGCGATTAGTCGTTTGAGCTGCGTCAGGGTAAACAGCATGCTCGACTAGCTTCCTCAACGCTCTTTCATTTCGCTAGTCGCTGTAATAACACTGCAGTGTGCTAAATTTACTCAAATTAACGCGTTTTAAGTTAGATGCTAAGTATAGTGGGGCTGTCATGTTTTCTAATCCGTTCTTAATTTGCATGTGGATGGCGTGGCTGCCCAAGGGGGCATGATGGCTCAGTGGTCACCCTCAGGGTTGGGGGTTCAATCCCCACCTCTGCCCTGTGTTTCCTCTGGGTTCTCCGGCTTCCTCTCCAGGATAAAGACATGTGTTGTAGATCATCTCTGAACTGTCTTTAGTGTGTGAACATGTGTATGATTGTGCCTGACCCTGTGTATGATGCACAGGAAATGGGTGGATATTCTGCCCCAGTCACCTGCTCCACAGGAGTAGGATTTGTACCTGAGGGTCTTCAGGATGACAAACTATACCTTAAAGTTATTAGCTTAGTTATCTCTACTGCTCTAGGACATTTAAACATTTTCTGAAATTGAGAACTCTCAATGTGGATTTGTTAAGGTTAATGTTTTTTTCCCCAAAGTCTAAAATCTAATAATTGTTATAGCAATATCAGTTATTGTCAAGCTGGAAATACACCTGATTTTTTTCGTTTTCTTTTTTTTTTTTGTCTTTTTTTTGTCTCACTAAATTCTGAATTTTTCTCCTTCCTTAAAGAGCAACTCAATCTCAGGCAAACATGCTGAAACAAGATCGACCTGTGAACGCTGCTTTTGGAGGTCAACATGGAGCTACAAACTCAACCCTGCGTATTCTCAGCAACATCCAGAGAACATGTGAGAAGGATGGGAACTTCAACTTCCTGGGTCAAGATGAAAATGGATTCACTGGAGACGAGAATCGCAACCAAATGCGTCCTCGAGCTCTGGGGCTGTCAAGCCGTTATCCGCCACCTTCTGCTAACCACTATGTGCCTGGACCTCTCTCTCCACTGTCTCGCCTTCCTTGCTGGAGCCCCCTGGAACCTCTTCCTGAGATTGACAGTGGAGAAGATACTGGAGGGAGGGTGCCTCCTGATGGAGCAGAAGAAGGCAAAATAGATGAGGAGATGAGGAGAATGAGTGACAATGAGAAGGAGCAGGAGCCAGATGACCTTATGAAAGGTAAAGCACAGGAACAGGTGGAGGAAGAAGAAGAGGAGGTGTTAGACTGGGATGAGAGCGATGAAGACTTTGAGTTCAGTTACAGGTCAGAAAGCTCTTCGCCTCTCACCACTGAGAGCGGAGATGCAACTGGCGGAGACTCCCTCAACTTTGCATGGGACCGTATCTGTGTGGGAGGTTCAAACTCAGAAAATGGTGATGCAACCACAACGCTGGAGGGAAAACAAAACCGCAAAGAGGACAAGAAAGCTGAGAGTCACAGTAAGAACCTTGGAGATTCCAGCCTAGCTGAAGAAGCGTCCTCAGATTCAGAGAGTGATCCCTGCTCTGAGCTGCCGGGACTCATGGAGGCGGTGTGGACCCTGGAAGACCGGGAGCGGTTCAAAGCCCAAGAGATGGAAAAGCACCATGTGCAGCTGACCATGTACCGTAGGCTCGCCCTGATCCGCTGGGTGCGCACCCTGCAGGAACGTGTTCAAGAACAGCAGAACCGACTCCAGTCCAGCTTCGATATCATCCTCACTCACAGGAAAGAGCTGCTCCGCATGGGTTCAGCTGCAGCTGCCGTTAGCCAGTAACAGCAATAGAGAGGGGAGAAGAGGATCCTGAGGCATCCCAAGCAGAAACAAATGACTAAGTACAGTGACAGAGAAGACTTTTAAACCAAATAATATCCTGCATCCCTCAACTGTCAGTCCACTGTTGTTCATGTCTGTGTTTCAGATTCTGTCTGTGTCTTGGCTATTACACATTGTACTTGAAGATAAATCAGTGCACTGCTTTGCATGCCTGGCCAAATGTTTCATAATTAATACGATCACCCAGACCAGTAGGAAATCCAGTAGGAAGTCTAAGCATCATCAAAATATATATCATGAAATATTTAAAGAAAAAAAAATATAAGGAAAGTATATAGACATATCTTTAGAATTTATGAGAGTTCATCAGGTTTGCCTTTTGTGTCTGAATGAATGAATGAATGAATGAATGAATGAATAAACATTTAACAGATTTATATTTGGTTGGTGTCCTTTCATGAATACAACTGGTAGATGTCAAGATTAACAAATTAAACCAGTTCACTGTGATAAAAATAAGTAGAAATAAAGAAGTACATTTTACCAGACAATAAAAACACTTTGTGATTTACGATTCTATGACTTCAGTGTCACAACAAGATATCACAAGACGTCACAACACTTTCTAGGCTTTCTTTCCATTAATAAACCAAAACATCTATACACAGGATACATTTCTGACATCTTCAAGGTGTTGACTATCTACATATGAAGGAAAAATATTTATATAATTTTCTCACGAAGCATGGCCCACCCTTTTGTCAAGACTGACTGAACGCTATTTTAATGACTTTCATCCACAATGTTTAAAATATACATATTTTTTTTGTAGCATACTTATTAATACAGCTTGCATGGTGGTGAGGTGGATAGTGTTGCCACCTCATAGCTCCAGAGTTCTTGGTTTGATCCTGAGCTTGGGCTTGTTTCTGTGCGTGTTCCCATCGTACCCACATGGGGTTCTCTGGTTTCCTCCCAAACCAGTAGGCTGGATTGGCTCAGAATTGCCTGTGTATGCATAGTGCCCTACACTGGCTTCCCATTATATTCCCATTCCACACTCAGTGTTCCCAGCATAGACTCCACTACAGCCCTGACCAGAATTGACTGAAAATGTTCCTGTTTGATGCTGACCACACCCATTTAGATGATATCACATGAATTAAGTCTGGTTATTTTCATCAGGCACTTCCACTGGAAGGGTTTAGCAACATGTTTTTGACTTTTTCTTATCAGGCAGGAAAATAAACACTGCCAAGTTAATCTGGTGTCCCAATATAGGCTACCTGAATTCACCCTTTCTTATAATGGTTTATTTATTAATTTACAATAAAATCTGTCATCTTGTGCCTTATCACACGGGCAAAGCTTTGGGTATGAAGTTTTATTTCACGTGTGTTTGCACAGATACCAGCTAAATCGTAGTTAAGTCCAGAGAGTAAGTATGGCCGTCGGGCGACAGTGGCGCTGGCCCGAGTCTCTGGGGGATTTCCTTTTTGTGTGTGTGTGTGTGTGTGTGTGTGGTTTCTGCCTCGGGCTCACTACTCCACTTCAGCCCAGTAAACAGAAGGTGTAACCCCCTGGAAAATGGGGATTATCTGCGGGTTTGGACACCAAGCTCATATAGTTTGCGCTTATCATCATTTGTCTGAAAATGTATAGCCACTTCATGTAGCTTATAATTAGCAAATGTATTGCTATATTTGCTTTATCTCTGGCTGAATGCTGCACAAGTAGCCTAAAGAATGAAGCTGATAGCTCCAGGAGAGAGTCCTGTATTGTTTACATAAGCATAACTGTGATTTTTGGGATCATTAATGATCTATGTGTCCTTTTAGAATTTGTAGAGACCGAGTATTTGGATTAACATCCGACTTTCACTTGTCTGGACACCTCTAGATGTGTGCACGCTCGAGGCTCGGGTTCTTGCTCAGGACATGTAGCACTCACTACGCCGCTTGTCCTCACATGCCACAGGTCTCGAGGAAAAGTGAGGACGATCCCAGCTGGATGCCACAAAAAGAAGCAGAACACATGCACACTGACGTGGAAAAATATACAAAGGATTCAGCAAGGTTTATTGTGAAAACATTCCTGTCGGCAAAGAACAATGCAGCGGTGACACCCAGGAGTCTGTCACACTGATAGTGCTATTGCATTAAGGTGGGGTGAATTCAGGTATATTGGAACAGTTGAACTTGTCTGCATTTATTTTCTGGCCTGATCAAAACTTGTGATTAAGCCCTTGCTGTGGAACTGCTTGATTATATATAGCATGCTTTACTTCATGTGATATCATAGAATGCGCTCATAGAGTAACAGGAAGTTGACCCCAAAAATCTTGGAGCAGGAATATGCTTTGGCTATTTTTTTTCACCCATAAGGATACAAAATTGTCAGATCTAATATATTCCACATATTTATGATTACACATACAGGCTACATAAGCACTGAGTTACTTCAGCTCATGTATGTTCATTTTCACTAATTTTAGTAATTGCTTTATCCTGGTCATGGTCAAGATGGACCCAGAACGCATGGCAATTAAGTACAGATTTGAAAATATGACAGCCCACTATCCTTAGCATATGAGTGAAATGGGAATCCACCCCTGTGATGAAAGGCACCATGTACACACTCATTATACCTAGGAGCAATTTATCATAAACAATCTACCTACTGGCATTTTTTGGGAGGTGGGAGGAAACCAGAGAACCAGGAGGAAACTCATACGGACACAGGGAGAACATGCACAGATATTCAGCACTGACTGTAATCTGACCAGGGACTGTGGAAAGAGGAAGGGATATAATGGACGCATGAATGGATGTATGAAACACACCTTACAACTGTAGTTAAATTATACACTGATTAATTTGCATTACATGGTGTTTTTATGAAATATTTTAAGAAGCAGTTTGGAAATATAGAATGTTACTTAGAACTACTACACAAAGATTTTTACTTAGTGTTTGTGTTCATATAATTTTAAAGATGAATGTTGTTGATTTGTTTTTTTTTGTTTGTTTTTTTTACCTTTCATTGGTAGTTTTCATCTGTAATATTTGACTTAATCTGTTCATACTGAATTTACATTTGAAATTACTAATTTGAAAAATATTTATTTTTTTTAAATACTATAATTGTAAGAAATTAATTATAGAATGTTACTCAGGCCAACATCTAAATATGTCAATTTTAGATATTTCAAATATGTCAATTGCATTCATACAATACTAGGATATGGTGATGATGAATTTGGAGAAACATTTTCAAGGCCTTTTATTGAAATTTGATTTACTGATGCCATGAATACGTATGCTAAAAATAAATAAGGATTGAGGATGAAATAAAAGGCCTAACCCAATGAAAGCCTGTGTCCCAAATTACCACATGTCATTAAAAATGGCTTGAGGCTAAAGCGTATTCTGGGATTCCTCCAACATAGCCTACACCCTCAGAAAAAAAGGATACTAAACTGCTGGGGTTGTGCACTTTGTGTACCTTTAGTGTGTATCTTTCACCTAAAAATGTGCATGTAGTGTACCTTTAAAGCTTTACTTTAAAAACTAATCCCAGGCCATATAAAAGATTATTATTCATGTTCTTTATTTTTAAAAGTATGCTCTACCTATGTCTCCAGGTGAAACACTCCAGTGACAAGGAAAGACACTATTAGACCTATTGTTTTTTCTGAGAGTGAACGCATCAAAATATAAAAGAACTAAGTAAAGAATCAAGTGGCTATATTAATTAAGCTGGTTCACTCACACACTTATTATGGAGTACCAAACCACCACTTGATCTAGCTGGATTAATAGCCTTGCACTTGGTGAAGGGTGCCACAGATGAAGAGGATGGTCCATTCAAAATAATCACAGTGGAACAAAAAATTGTCTAGGAGAATAAAATTAAAAGTTAAATAAGAAATAATAATAAAAATAAAAGTCCAAGGTGGAAAGCCCAGTGCATTAAACTGTCAGAAAGCTCAAATTTCTCCTGGTGACGCTGCAAGTGGGAGCTACGCATATCTTTTATAATCCAACATTTGCACACACTTGTGTGGAAATGTTAATCCTGAAAAGTGTTTATAAAACATTTTTAATAAAACATTTAAGTAACAGCTAGCTTGCTAAATTCTAGGTAGCTATAGCTATGCAGCTCCAAACTGCCATCTGAATAAAATCAGTTAATATCGAGACATAAATAGGTAAAGTCATAATGCCTTTGCATATGCCATAATGCAAGGATAAACGCCATTTTCACATCGTCATCATCATTATTTTTTTATAGTAGAGTTTTTTTCTGAATGCACCAGGTAAAGTGATAAAGTGTACAACATATTAGTAACATCTTAACCTAAATATGTTCATTTGTTGTGCACTTGTAAGGGTTAGAAGTGAAGTGTGTGACCAAATTACATGCAATCTACTTTTAGAAAAAATAAAAGATAGGATCATTATGATTAGCGATACCATTTGAATCCTGTAGAATGACCAGAGGGGATGCTGCTCAGGTGTTATACAAGCCTAAATAGCCCAATAAGTCTGTGTGGGCCCTCCAGGACAGGATTAGTTGTCGCTTTTTTTCAGCCAACCGACACAATAAAGTCCCCAACAGGGGGCAGCACTGAGGATAGCCTGTCTAGCCCCATGTTTATCTATGGGTCTAGTAGCCCTTTCTCAAGACTGGGGGGTAACATTTTTCATATCCCTCATCAAATGTGCATCAATGTGCACGAACAGGCCACCAAGTAGAAACACATCTGGGTCGTAAGATTAAAAAGGTTTGCTCTCTCTCTCTCTCTCTCTCTCTCTCTCTCTCTCGGTCACACCATCTCTCTCTATCCCTGTATCACTCTGTCTCTGTCCCTACCTCTCTCTACCTATCCCTCTCACTATATCCCTCTTTCTCTCTCCACCCTTCCCTCTGCCTGATGCAGTGTGACAGTGCACTAGCCTCTAGCACTCTGTTGGCGCGGAAACAATCAGCTTTGACAGAAAGGGGGTGGTGGGGGAATGGAGGGATGTATGCAGCCCTGGGGCCAGTGTATGATGAAGTGGATGGGGAGATCTGTCTACAGAGAGAGCGAGATAACACAACAGACCACATCCAGCCTATTTTGTTCGGATTTTGGTTTCAAACCTGTAATAAATATAGGTTACTTATGGAACCACTTTCTGATAAAATAGACTCTTTGTTGCCATGTGACTGACTGAACAAGTCACAGCTAGGGATGCACTCGTTCCATTTTTTATTATTATTTTTTTTTTTATGTAATACTGATATCAGAGCTCTGAATTCGCTCCTCTCTTTCTCCTGTTGAGAAGTTATACAAACCATCATCGGTTTTAAGCTTATTTGTGTCGTATGTTCAGTGAAACATCTGTGTTGAGTCAGTGAATAACACACACATATTCACTGCACACATAGACAGGAGACAAATGAAGAAAAAACCCAAAATAAATTGGCCACCACAAGCTGCCAAAACAGTTTCAATGCATCTTGGCATCGATTCTACAAATCTCTGATATACAACATTTTTTTGTCATGATCATGGTGGAGAGTGCTGTCTAATATGTTGGGTCGAAATCTCCTAGAGGTGTTTAATTGTTTTAAGATCTGGTAACTGGGAAATCCACTTCATATGATTTATATCATTTTCATACTCATCACTCAGACTCATTCAGTGATCTCTCGTGCCCTGTGGGCAGTCAGAGTAACTCTGTAGTGATTTGCAACAGGGAGTGGTGCAGGGTTACTTCCTCACAGCTCCCTGGTTCATGTCTGTGCTTGGGTTACTTTGGTGATGTTTCGTATGTTCTCTCCATATATGTGTGGCTTCCTTCCACCTACCATACCACAAAACATACCAGTAGGTGAATAGGTGACTCTAAATTGCACTTTAGTGAATGTATGTATCCTGCGCTGGACTGGAATCCCAACCAGGGTATATTCCCACCTTGCACTCTGTATTCCCAGGATCAGCTCTGGATGCACCACAGCCCTAACCTGCATAAAGCATTACTGAAGATGAATGAATATTTGACTGATTTGCAGGAATCCCTCCCTGTAAGGGGGCAAGTGGATCCAAACCATGACAGGAAAATTCCCGGTCCCCATATCAGCATCAATCTCTGCACTGGTCTCTATACCGATATTCAATATCAGATTGGTGCATCCTTAGTGTACAGAAGAACATTACAGGATATACATATACAGTACTTATCCAGAATATAAACTTCTTCTTCTTCTTCTTCTTNCATATACCTCCTCTTTGGCCTTCCTCTTCGCCTCCTGCCTGGCAGCTCCATGTCCAACATTCTCCTACCAATATAACTGACGAATCGCATGATTAAATTTGGCAACGTTTTACGCCGGATGCCCTTCCTGACGCAACCCTCTCTATTTATCCGTGCTTGGGACCGGCACAGAAGTCACTGGACTGTGACCCCCATGGCTAGATTTTATCCAGAATATAAACAATAGACATAAATACAAAACCTGTTATAAAATAAATATAAGAAATTATACGTAAGCCATCACTGGCCGTATGCCGCAGCCTACACTTGAGCACTAAATTGCCTATATAAAGAGTATAGTTTATAATTTATTATACATTATGAGTGTAGTGTAAATGTAAATAAAAAACATAGAACAATTCAGTGGTTTTTAAATAGTTAATATCTTCACACATTTTATAACAGTATGCTATTGTGGATGCTCTCTTAAAAAAAGGGTGGTTTTCTAGTTTTTAAGGGTTCTTAGCCTCCTTGGATAGCCTTAGGACTGCAATTGCTATGAAAACAGTTTTGCACTCATGCACGTCATTGAACAGTTAATAACTTTAATAATTCAATACAATATACTTTAAGTTAAACTATAACTAATTCAGAAATGTCTCTGATGCTCATACTCATATGTTGCTCATAAGCTCATAAGTTCCTGTTAGCACTTTTTGTGGTAACTCTGTAGTGTACAGTTATAGATGAGAAATCATTTATAATCGCACTACCTGGTGTCACCCAGATGAGGATGGGTCAGGTTCCTCTCAAGGTTTCTTCCTCATGTCGTCTCAGGGAGTTTTTCCTCACCACAGTCGCCTCTGGTTTACTCATTAGGGATAAATGTATATAAATTTGAAATTTACATATGGAAATTATATATTTCTGTAAAGCTGCTTTGTGACAATGTCTACTATTAAAAGTGCTATACAAATAAAATTGAATTGAATTGAATTAAAGGGTTATAATCTGAAATCATAGAGAAACAATCTACATAGAACATTCTTCCTCAGAAGAACCCGTAATGGCTCCAGGGGTACAAGTTTATATATATATATAAAAAAATTAAATATTCCACAGATGGAAGTCAAGGTACATTCTTGTCCACACAGAAATTTATGACAGGCTACACTGGATTATGAGTTGTCAGGAATTGATTATGCCTTCCTGTTTATTAAGAGGTGATATCTAACAGAATAGCTTATGCCCACAAGTTAATATTTGAAGAAGTGTTCAAGAAGCCTAAAAGTGCAATATTATGTGCTATGGTGTAAAGCCTATAAACCCTTCAGGTGCAGGCTGAAAGCTCAGCTGTGGCTGCAGAGGAGCAAAGGTTTTACATGAATGCGGGTGAAGGAGTAAGGCCTGTCGCTCAGCCTTCCTTCAGCTGCCTCGCCCGCTTTAACCAGCTAATAAATATGAAAACAGCGGGTTTAAACTTTCATTCGTTCACTCCTTGAAAGGATTATCCCCCTCTATGGAGTCCCATGTAAATCTCTGAACCTCATAATGGCCAATGTTGTCCCATAAAAACGTGTTGAACAATAGGGGTTGAATGCAGGCTCTTTCACGCATTAAGAGGTTTTTTAACACAGGATCTCATGGGGGTCTGGCAAGCCCCGCCTCTCGCTTAATCTCTCCACCGGTGAAGGCGCGCCTCAGAGCGGCAGGTGCGTGTGCCGATCACCGGGGGTCACAGCGGCGGCTAAACGCGCTCCAAAAGAGAAGGAGGGAGCGAAGGAGGGGAAAGCCGCCTATGTCGAATCCGCACAGCTGCTCCAAGGAATTTTTTCAGAGGCTGTCACTTGCATTTAGCTTGCGCTTTTTGTCCGGATGAAGTGGTCTCTCTCTCTTGCCGCCCTCTGCTACTTAAGGGGGGAAGAAAAAGAGCCGCTAAACGGCGACAGGCACGAACAAAAGCAGAAGGCACAAGGCCTCAGCGCCGTGAAATCATCGATTAATCGGCCCGGCTGACACCGGCGCTGTTTCCCTTCAAGAATGCAAATTATTAAATTGCTTGCTTAAACACTTGAGCTCGGACTATTCCCTTGATACTGCCACTTTTGTTCATCTGCAGGCCTAAAGTTTGCAAAGATGAACTGCAAGGCAGTGGTGACTGTATTAAATACAATGTGTCAGCCTCTCTCTCTCTCTCTCTCTCTCTCTCTCACACACACACACACACACACCTCAAACTCTCACAAGTGCTCACAATGATTAATTGTATTTTTTTAACACCATTTATCAACACCAAGCCACAATCTCCGGATTTGCGTCTCTTTGCAGGCTGCTACAGACACTTGAACTTAGCTCATGAATATCATTAATCCAGCCTGTCCCTGCTTTTAATCAGAGCTCAAAACCTGTCTCAGTCCAACAAACTCTACCCTACGGCTATGTGTCCGTAATCTCTCTACTTTTTCCTCTGACTGGTCCCATTGGGACAGGGTAGAAACAGTGCGAAACTGCTGTGTTAGATTGTTTTATGCTGTTTGTTGCCATAAAAGTGGTTCATTTTGCCCGCTTATAGGCCATGTTCCCCATTTCAACGAGAACCAACGAGTTAAAATTGACCAATAGATAATAATCTTTCCATTAATCTTTCATTCAAAGTGAATCAGATATTCACGGGATCCAATTATATTTGATGTACTTTTACCAGACCAGTTACGGCTATTGTATTTGGCTCAAGGCTGCCAGGGAATGATGATGAGTGCAGAGTGAGTGGGATTTGACCCCACAACACACTGATGGACAAGAACCAGATGCAACTGTGAACAGCGTGACAGCCGACTAAATAAAGCATACACAGAGAGTTGTATAGATTTTCCTAGCAGATAGCATAGGGAAGCGTTATTCAAGAGATCTGTGTCACTCTGTGTGTGTGTGTGTGTGTGTGTGTATGTATGCATGTGTGTGTCAGTGTGTGTGTCAGTATATTAGCAGTCAGTGCACTGGGGCCCGGAGGCGATTCCTGTGTGTGCTTATGATAAAGGGGAAGAGGGAGGAAGTAAGAGAGTGGTGGGGGTGATAGTGGGGGGAAAGTGAGAGCTGGAGAGAGAAAGAGTTAGAAGAGCAGGATGTTGGGGGTGATAGGTAAGGAGAGAGAAAGCAAATGAGAAGTAGAGGGAAGAAACATGCCTGAAAACCAGCAGAGCTTGAAGCTTCCATGATGCTGTCAAGAACACATCCCCATCGGGCTCTGTGTGTGTGTGTGTGTGTGTGTGTATGTGTGTGTGTGTGTGTGTGTGTGTGAGTGTGTGTGTCACTTTCTTTCTCTTTCATGAAACAAGGGGAAGAGTGCCTTGGCAGGGTAATTAAGAATGGCCTCTAAACATTAAAGTATGGCAGAAACACTCCAGATGAAAGTAAATGATTAAAATAATTACAGGCACTGAGCTGACGAGCTGGAGTGCGGGGTGGCCGTCGGACATTTGTCGGTAATTAGATAATTAATCTGAATGCAAATTATGAGTCCTAACGAAGCAGTCAGGCTAAACCAGTGACAAATGTAGAGAGAGATAGAAAGGCAGGGGGACAGGGGAAAAAAATTAAATCAGTATGACACATCCAGATTTACTTCCAATAGAGTGATAACCTGTGTACAGAAAAACAAACTTGGATCTGCAGAGTGAGAAGATCATTTATAAAGGACAGGGATGTTGTGTAGGAAAAAACTGTATTTGCCTATCAATGTACAAACACGTTGCTTCTGCTATAGGAAATTTGTTTTCACCAGTCTCAAAAACACAAAAATAATTTATGCTCTCTACACCATATAAAGCAATAACATGTAACATTAGGCTTTGGGGATTTGGTGACCCCTCTGCTCTTATTAACTCAACAAACATTTTGTAAAATATAATCCTTTCTGTTTAATATAACCCATTATTAAATGTATACTCTTTTAAATTAGGTTAATTAACTAGCTACATGAATTTTTCAGTTCTTAATGTTAGCTAATAACAAATATACCTAAAGTAAAACCACCTACCTAATTTTTAATAGGATTTTATAGGATTTATTTAAATAGGAAATGGATTTATGTTTGAGATTTACTATTCCATCTCTCGTAAATAAAACAGTCTTGCTTTAAAGAGAGGAATTATCCACACTAGACCATTAAGTGCAATGAAATAAAGAGAGAAAATTAAGTAGGCAGAGTGAAAGGTTTATAGGCAGATCTGCGAAACCTCACTGGTAGAAATATCTTACTGTAAGCAACTTGTTAAATTATTGTAATGTCTCCCCTGGGCAAATTAATCTGACACTTAAGTGACAAGTTACGACGTACTCAACAAAGAGCATTCAACTATTCAAAACATTGTGAACAAAATGTATTTTGAGGATATAATTATCTGCTAATGTTACTGTATCTTCTCAATATTACATAAGTGTTATGAACATAAAATCCTACAAAAAATGAATTGCTTGCTAACTAAAAGGGTGGCAAACTGAAACAGTCAGTAAGGAGGAGGAGAGCAAAAGAAAGTGCCAGAGAACAGGAGCTACATAGTTAGGTTTTCAAGAAATATTAATAAGAAGTTTTAAGAAATGTATTTATGTCTGATTATAGAAATTTCCTGAATGATGCTATTGTTGTCTTGTATTGTTATATTGTGCTGCATATCTGCATAATATACTGCACCATCTTACTTATTGTCTTATTTATTTATTTATGTATTTTTTGCATGTAATGCATTCTTTTGCATGTGATGCAAGATCTTGTACTGTTATATGTTGCACCATATGGATAGGATGACAATAAAAATAACTTATACATGACGTATGAGTCATATGTCAAATCTGGCCTGACTTTGAATTAATATTTTGGGCTTTCCATGATGACTTGCAACAGCACTGTCATGTTTTGGTGTATTTTTCCCTTACACCTTACACTTGGCCTACTTTTTCAGTTGTGTCCTCTGAACTGCCTTCTGTAGGATAATCAACACCTGGACTCTCATGGTCTGTATCTTTGCAGGGTAAAAGCATCAGGACTATCACTAGAGACGATTCTGATCCAATACCTAGTATCGGGCCGATATCAGCAAAAGAAATGGTGCATCAGATATAAACATATTGAATATCAGAGCCTGTAAGAAATGATCAGAATGAAACAAAACAGACGAGAACTGGATTTGGAAAATACATTTATTTTTGGAACTGGAAATGTTTACATATAAAGAGACTTGATTATTATTATTGTTAGGATTGATTTTATTATATGTATACTTTATTATATTTACTGCATTATGTACAAGACAATTTGCTAGATGTGAAAGAATTTAGCTGTAAAATGCTTCAGTTGAAAAAAAAATCATTTTAAAGCTTAGCAGCTTAGTAGAAAACAATACTAGATGGGATACTCAAGATTTCAGTATCAGGAAATAAAAAGTGGTATTATGCCATCTGAACTGTTTTACAGATGTGCAGAAATGGATTTTTAAAAGTATTTGTTCACTTATGGAACTTAATGTATTATAATTTCAACATACACCACATAAACACAAATCCATGGCTATCTGGCAGGACCTGAAGCTGTCTCAGATCACGTGACCCGGAAGACTCGGCGTGCGTACCTCACTTCCGGTGACGCCAGAAGAGCGCGCCGATGTGCTGAAGTTTTGCTGTGTAATTTCTTACTGTGTTCATTCAATACCGGCGTCGCTAAACGTTATAGTTTATTTTACTGCTGCAACATGGAATATTTGATTGGTATTCAGGGTCCAGACTTTGTCTTGGTTGCGGCTGATAACGTGGCCGCCAGCAGCATCATCAAAATGAAACACGGTAAAGATTTGACAACTCACGAGCCTTAGCATAGCATAGCATAGCATAGCATAGCATAGCATAGCATAGCATAGCATAGCATAGCATAGCTAGCCATCTTAGCGGTGTTGTTAACAGGCGAGCTAGCGGTTAGCATAGCCACGCAGCTCTCCAATTAGCTATTATTGCGTTAGTTAATAGTTTCGGGGTTTACTTATATTTATATTAATATTAATATAGTTAGTAGTCCTGTATGCCCAACCCAGGTTCACAACTAAATCACAATTATACAAGCTGCTGCAGTTTCTTTGGGTTAGTCTGTGCTAGTCAGTGCTAGCGGGTTAGCTAGGCAGTTTTGTGCGCAGACCAGATTTCCTGCAGCGCCCAAATAGTCAACCGTTACTGATACTAACATATGCTGTCAAGTCCAAAGTCCTCTGTCCAAACTGAATATTTTGGATAAATACACACATTTTATTGTTTAATTTTGTCTTGTTGCTGTAGATAGCTGTGAGCTAGTCTCAGTAGATGAGTTTGCGAAATCCGATATGAAAGTGAAAGTGATTTTTTTGTTCACTTGTTAGTCCTCGTTAACTAGTTAACGTTATTTATTCATTAATAACGTTACTAATCACGGCATTAAACCTTGGGTAAATACTTTTAATCATGTGATAATGGTAAAACTATAAGCTTTATCTATTCTATACTAATGGTTCTGTACTATTCTATACTATTCTCTATTCTGTACTGTATGTCTATTATATACTATTCACCTATTCTATACTAATTCAGCCTAATGGTTTTGGTGTTTTCTCTCGCTCTGTGTGTGTGTGTGTGTGTGTGTGTGTGTGTGTGAGAGAGAGAGAGAGAGAGAGAGAGAGGAAGTTAGACCTAATGTGAAATGTGTTTATTTCAGACTATGACAAAATGTTCAAGCTGAGTGAGAAGATCCTGCTGCTGTGTGTCGGGGAGGCTGGAGATACAGTACAGTTTGCAGAATACATTCAGAAAAATGTCCAGCTCTACAAAATGAGAAATGGTACGTATTGTTGTGTTCAGACATTCTTCCATAAACACCTGTGTGTTATTGTGTCTCACGCTTTCCATGTAATAAAATGCTACCTGAATAACCGCTAAGGGCTGTGGGAATCACCTGGATAGCTCGCCGTCATGTACACGCGTATGCCGAGACCTTAAACAAAGTTATAAAGTGACCGTATAACATAGTATTTGATATAAATACCATTGTCAGACGGATGTCCTTGCTTGGCCCATTCTCACAGAGTTCCTGGTCAGTGCTGACACTGAATGACAGGGAATCCTAGCGATTATCTCACAGTTCCATACACTAGATGGCTTAAAGTATGTGGACACCTGACCATCACACCCATATGTGGTTCTTCTCCAAACTGTTACCACAAAGTCTGGAGTACAGAATTGTACAGAACGTCTTTGTATGCTGTAGTATTACAGTTTCCCTTCACTGGAACTAAGAAGCTCAAACCAGTTCCAGCATGACGATGCCCCTGTGCACAAAGCGAGCTCCATGAAGACATGGTTTGAGAAGGTTGGAGTGGAAGAACTCATTGCCCAACTTCTAGTGCTCTTGTGACCGAATGATCACAAATCCTCAGAGCTACATTCCAAATTCTAGTGTAAAGGTGTAAAGCCTACCTAGTAGAGTGCAGACTGTTATTTAAAAAAAAAAAAAGAAAAGGGGGGGGCTAAATCCGTATTAACCCCCATGGTTTTGGAATGGGATGTTCAATGATCAGGTGTCAACATACTTTTGGCTATATTCAGTTTGAGAGCTCCTCATGTCTTCCATCAGTGTCCGGGGAACAGTTGAGCTCCTGATCAAATTGTTGCCATTTGGTCGAAATAGTACCACTGGTTGCGTACAGGGCTTAAGGAACATTCAGCAGGTTCTCCTTCAAGGAATGGCATAAAGTCAATCAGTTGTTTAGTAGAAACTCTGGTGATTGCTAGTAATGAGGTAGTTTTTAGAGAGACCCAGTAAGAGGGGATAGTGAAGGAAACCTGTATTCAGCCATAGTGTGTTTGTAGCAATTTGGCTAACATAGTAAGCTAGTTATGAGCAGCACACAAACATGCTAGCAGCACTTAGCCAAAGGCCTGTTGATTGGCTTGACGTCAAAGCAGCGGTAAGCTAGAGCGGAGGCCCCTCAGTATTGGTGTGTATTGGTCCAGAACGTAGCAAGCTCGAGTGTGGCCAGTGGCAGTATACTGAAGGCGATCATTGAGTTCAACCAACTTCACAAGCTCACTGGTGGAGAGCACATAAGGTATGAAATACACTCTTTGCCGTGAAGAGATGAACTTTGGAGGACAGATTACCTGCAAGTGCTATGCAAGTACACACAAGGTCCGACAGTGTACGAGTTGAGAAGAGGAAGAGGAAAGGGAACAGTGAGCATATTACAGCATGCAAACACGCACGTTCCTGTGATTCTCACTGCCCCGGCGATTAGGAGCGGTGAAATAGAACCGCAGTTTTGAACGATAGTACAAGCTTATCATCTTTTGATGTGGTTTCACAGGATGTGTATCACTGACTGTTGACTTTAACAATTTGTTAAGCTCTTCTGGGAATTTGAAGCGTTAATGCATTGTGTCATTATTTTAATGGCTATACAGATATTTTCGTCAGTTTTGTCCTCTCTATACAGGTATACTCATGTGTTGAAACCAGTCTGTGTTTCTTTTAGGATATGAGCTCAGTCCAGCGGCTGCTGCGAACTTCACCAGGAAGAACCTAGCCGATTATCTGCGCAGTAGGGTGTGTACATAATTTCTTCTGTTTTGTTTCTACCACGTATACCTATACTGAGTAAAGACAGAACTCGAAACTCACTTATAAACTATAATTCTGTCAATTATAGTTAAAATATGCAACAGTATAACACAAAAGCGACAATTGTCGTACCTTATTAAGAATAAGGCCATGTTTACACCTGCATTAACGTGTGTTTTCTGGTGATTGGATCACCTTTGGATTTCACTTGACCTCAAAAGCCAAGTTTCATTCACCCAGTATGCATTGTGATCGATTATATCGAAGTTCATGGAACCACAGGTAATTGTCCCCGGACATGGCCACCACACAAGGCTTCATAACATGCTCTCTTATTAAGGACAGTGGAGGTAAGAGAGAAGTCAGCTGTCACTCAAAAGGAGTTGCAGGACGACCTGAAAGCAGCAGGAACAACAGTTACACAGAGATCAATTAACTGCGCTACAGTCATCTCCATTTCTACACCTCACACCCCACAAAACTCCTCTGCTGAAAAAGAAGTGCAGAGATGTACGTCTAAAAACATTTAGACAAATCAGAACTCTTGGAACAGTGTACTCATAGAGCTCTATGGTAATTAGGGCTGCAACGTATATCGAAATATCGCAAATGTATATATCACGATATACATATCGCAAGGGCTTACGATAACGGAATGATTTTAATTCTTCAAAAAGTTACAAAAAATTCAAAGTTTTAGGGTGATGCAGACAGCAGAGATTGCTTTCTTTTCCTCAAAAGAACAAAAAGAAACATTTATGGTGGTTATGTCAGTTTCAGTTTTTAAATACACTCCTGATCAAAATCTTAAGACCAGGGAAAATATTACAAGTATTCACACTTCGCACTGGTGGATTGTAAC
>CM074967.1:13334064-13350233 GCA_037577455.1 Pangasius macronema | reverse complement strand
AATGGAGCTTCAGGTTGTGCAGGGCGTCAAACGGCGGCTGGCTATGTGGACATGTTGCAGCAGGCATCCCTCTTGACCTCTTTTTCTTACAACCTGGTTATGATCCACCAGCGCGAAATGTGAATACTTGGAATGTTTCCCTCGTTCTTAAGATTTTGTTCAGGAGTGTGTGTGTGTGTGTATACCACTTATATATACCACCTATCGCATTATTTAACAAGTTATCGCATATCGCGTTTTTCTTCAATATCGTGCAGCCCTACTGTTAATAATTCAACTCATGTTTGGAGAAATAAAGGTTGTGCATATGATCCTAAGAACACCATCATACTCACAGGGAAGTACAGAGGTGAGAGGATCATGATATAAGGCTGCTTCTTGCATTACACGTCATCGAAGGAAACGTGAACAGAGCAATATACCATTAGAGTTAGAAAAGAATTTAATCTCATCAGCTAAGAAACAGGATCTTGGGAGAATATGGACATTTCAACAAAACAACCCCAAACATACAGCCATAATAACTTAGGAAGGCCTTGTGTTCACCTGGTCTCCTGACATATCCTAACACCTCACATGCTTTTTTATACATACATTTTTGGTCATATTTATAAGCACAAAAAAGTATATTGAGTAACAAAAACAAAAGTGTGTGAATACTTATTTCTCCTCACTGTTTGCTATGAGGCATCAATTATGTTGTATTAACAATTATTAATTAGGTTGTAGTAATAATAATAATAATTATATTATTATTATTATTATTATTATAATGCAGAACCTCTTTTGTCACTGTTGGTCTAAGCACCGCTCTGTTCGACAGTGCTTTTTTAATAATTGCTGTAAATGCGGTATTTGGTATGTTATTCTTCCAGTGCAGTTGAAACTTGCAGTCACTCTAAAATGACTTCATTGTCGAATCGAATTAAAATAATTCTAAAGTTTACAATGTCCCTGCTCTGAAGGTGTGATTGTATTTTGCTTTCGTGCCCCCAGACCAAAAAGGTGCTCAGTTGTTCACACTAAACAAATCTGGAAATTGACTTCATGCTGGGTTGGCACGCTGCGTTGTGCACCGCTCGCTGTGCCTGGATCAAGGCCCGTGTTGACGGTGATCGTAGACAGATGTCAATATGTTGCGTGTCTACATTGTGAATATGAGGTGTGATCCTAGTGTCTGAATGTGAGCACCTGTGTGTGCTCTGCAGAATGATCCGATCCATCTCAGATGGTGTGTGTGTCTGTGTGTGTGTGTGTGTGTGTGTGCGCGCGTGTGTGTGTGTCTGTGTGTGAGTGTGTGTCTGTCTGTGTGTGCACGTGTGTGAGAGAGTGAGTGTGTGAGAGAGTATCTCTGTCTGTGTGCGGGTCTGTGTGTGCACATGTGTATTTTGTGTGTTTTTTTGCGTGTGTGTGTGTGTGTGTGAGCGCGCTCATTCACCCATCTGTGTAAAAGGCCTGTCTACACCTCGGCTCTGTTGTCTGCTAGTTTTTGTGTTAATTTGTTAGGAAGAGTAGCTGCTGCTTGTCACAATAGCAGAAGGGAGAAAATAATTACAAAAAACAATTAGAGCATTTGTTGCAGGAGGGGCTGCAAAGGGAGAGCGAGCCCTGGGGGAAGCAGGAGGCCTCGGGGGCATCGGGCCTCGTTCCCAAATCAACATGCTTCAGCTGCAGCAAATCTAGTGCATGGTTAAAGAAAGGCCTTCACTGGCTGCCTACCAGCCTTTCCTCATAGGATTAGTTTTAGCAGTGTGGTCTCTAGGGTTGGGTGTGGTTAGGCAATAAGCATTGTGAAAAACAATTATAATTATCTTTATTCCTAATGCACACATCTTAAAGCCCTCTTGTCCTTGCTGTTTTTTTATTTCAGTGAAATAGGATTTGGTCTTTGAGTTTTTTTTATTTATTTATTTATTTAATCCTGAATTGCTTATCGGACATATTTCCATATTTAAAACCACGATAAGAACAATGAGTGCTCTTATACACATGTGCCAGTTTTATCCTGAAATGATCTGTGATTGATTGTTGAACATTTATATACTTCATCACCTGACATCAGAGTGGAGGTTTGAAAAGAAAGTGTAATGCAGACACTCCTGACCTGTTGTGTCTAAGTGGAAGTACAGAGGTAGTGTGTGTGCTGTATGGACCGGGCTTTAGAGGAGGGGGAAAAAACAAAAAACCCCAACAGGGCCTGCAGGGAACTTCTGGAGTCTACCTGCTCCCTCAGACCTGCTCCCTATAGCAAGCGAGAAAGCTAAAAAAGTGGTGTGGTGTTGGGTCACATGACCCAGAGTTACGTCCTGTAATCATTCCATCTACATACTCGTATACTTTTTAAAAGAATATTCCTACGACCTAATCTCGATCTATAGGCTCAGATGCATATGGATGTGATTGGCACGGACAGCACGTTTCCCTAGGACAGTTGTTGAACTCAGTCAATGAGAGGTTAAAGTATGTGACTGCATCATTTAAATTTAAAACTATAATCATAACACTGTGACAATAAAAAGCTTTTAGAACGAGTTTGGCAGAATGTTGTACCAAAACTGTTCTTATATAGTTCGTTTTCTCCCTTATTTAGTCATTTGCCATGCACCATTCGAGAGCATTATATAGTTTTATCTAACTTAAAAAAAAAACATCAGTACATTTCAAGATCACTAGAGTTCAAGTTAAGCTTTTCGCAAGGTTTTGTGGTCATCACGTGATCAGATGGGTTTATTGGTAACACGTAACATTCAATTCCTCCCACTGCAAAAGTAGGCCCGGTGCTGAAAAAAGGAAATGTATGGATTTGGAACATAATTCTCAAATATTATTAACTAAGAAAGTTAGCAAAATGTCGGACGTTTATTGGCAGAATTCAACAACTGCCCTAAGATATTTATTTTAATTGAGTTCCGAGTATACAGATTTTTCAGAAATTATAGTTCATGTTTGCTTAAGAAACAGTAGCCAACTGTAAGCCTTTCAAATCCACACACACACAACGGCTTGGCATCTTTTGACATCCAGAAATATTGCTGTGTCCCAAGACGCAAATAATTACTGGCACCGTGTTTCATGTTGTTCTTTGGCTCGGCCACTGTTGAACTCGAGAAAAGACGCCAGGACAGCGAAAGAGAAAGTTGCCTTGGGCAGTCTGTCAGAGTGTGGAGGAACGCTGGAACATGCACACAGGAAAGAGGGAGGTGGAAGTGAAACATCTCTGTCTTGACTGTCCCCAAGCCATTTTGCTCCAGTATCCATATCACGATGTCTAGCCTCGAGTATGTTTAGGCGCTAATATTTAATGGTCTGTTCTCTTGGGTGAGGTGAGAGAATTGCTGTTGTGTTAGGAACTCAGGTGGGGTATGTGTGAAACAGGTGTTGAGTTAAGAGAGAATGGATGGAGATAGCACTCCTGGGAGCGCTGTAGCTCCCCTGCCTGGTCTCTTCAACAACCTGGGCTCTAAACCCTCTGTCTACAGGGATACTCGCATGGAGCACAGCCAAGTTTCTCTAACACTTACACTCCCAAACACAGCCTTGAGAGTGTCAAAGCCAAGGCCCAAATCAGACTGCAGGCTTTAAGATGGTATGATATGTACCTCTAGCAGCTGAACTCCATTGTAGACGTTGTAGCGTTGATGGCAGAAAGCCAGTTTCTGACTCTTCCAGCATAATGATGAACCAGGTGAGTTGCTAATCTATTCGGACACTGGCAGCTTGGAGGAGTGGGAACGGGAAAGTGTAAAGTAGGTGTAAAGGCACAGAGTTAGGAGATGGCAACGCAAGTAAGAGGGAAAGAGACTAAAGGAAGTTTTAATGAGATCTGGCGTTGCTCCAGGGTATCAGGGCGAGGGTGGGAGACTTGGAGAAGGGAGAAGAGAAAGGAAAGATGGGGAGGCGCTCCGAGCAGCAGGGGTGCTGTCATCCAGCAGATGTCACACTGCCGGTGACACCAACGACCCCCCAGACCGCTTAACACCAACCCCCCACCCCCCAACCCCACCTTGCTTTTTCTTCCGTTTCGGCTTTTTCACACCCTCCCTTCTCTCCCTGACACTGGTTTTGATGTTGACAATTCTACTTCAGTCCTTCGTTTTTTGTTGATTGACTTTAGGACTGAACTTGTTAATTAAAAACAGTGTTTTAAGATTGTAGCGAGAACACTGAAGCTAACTTTAACAGTAATCTAATGCACCTCATATGCTTTAATGAGAAAGTCTGTATATATTTGTCTCTCTTTCTTGATGGTAAATTGCGGTTTAACTGATGAGCTCTCTTTCTCTCTCTGACTTGCTGTTCCCTGTAGACTCCGTACCATGTGAACCTGCTTTTGGCTGGTTATGATGAGACAGACGGGCCTGCACTGTACTATATGGACTACCTGTCGTCGCTGGCTAAAGCCCCCTTCGCCGCGCACGGTTACGGAGCTTTCCTCACCCTATCCATCATGGACAGATACTACAGGCCAGGTGAAACTCCTCTCTGCTCTGTTGAACATGTGTTTTAAAATGTTGTGTGTAAAGTAGAATGACAAAGGCAAACATCTTCATGGTGATGAAATTCAAATAGTTTTATTGATGCATTATTATGAATGGTGTCATTATACACAACCATTGTGTAGCCTCCTCATTACATACGACATTACAAACTACTGTTCCGTAAAGTGTGATTTGGTATACATACAAAATGAGCAACAAACAGTGCTCTCAGTGTCGTTAATACCAGTTTTAACCAGGTACCAAAACTTATACAACTTGTTCCTTTGGTACTAGAAATCTGGCCAACAGAATCAGTGTAGTTCCTATTTTTTTTTTTGGTGACAAAAGTTCCAGCACTTTGCGCAGTGGAAACAGACTTCGGGTCCTTTCCCAGGTTCCCCTTTCTGCTGTTGTTTTTCCACCCCTTTGTGTAACTCGTGCTGTTCTGTACAGCGAGCGGGCTTCTAAGTGAGTTTTTTGGGAACTAAACATCTCCGATTCTCTGTGTGCAGACCTGACACGTGAAGAGGCACTCGACCTTCTGAAGAAGTGTGTAGAAGAGGTAAACTCTCATCACTCTCACTTTCCCCTCTGCCATTTTTTTTTTATTTCCACCATCGTTCATATCAGCGTGCTCTCGTGTCTGTATTTCTGATGGTGTGAATGGCAGTTCGAGCTAATGAAGTGAAATTGAGTTCTGTAGAACGTTTAAATCATTTAAGCCATTTTTCAGTGTTAATTGCCTTTTCCCCCTCCCCATGCACTAATGTGTGACGATTATTTTATTTATTTATTTATTTATTTATTTATTTATAATTCTGCCTCTATTTCACAGCTGAGCACGCGCTTCATCCTGAACTTGCCCTCCTTCACCGTTCGTCTGATCGACAAGGATGGCATTCACGACATGGAGAAGCTTCTTGTGGGGGCAAAGTGACTGTCTGCTGTGGCGTCTTCGCACCATCACTCTTTTGTACTGCGTGTCTGATCCTTTATGTTCAAATAAAACTTTAGCCCTGTTAAGTACATTGTGTTTTGAGGTTTCTTTTTTTTTTTTTTTTCATTAAAAGCAATATTTCTGTTTTTACCTGCCTGTTGTCACAATTAACAAGAAGTAAAAAAAAAAAAAAAAACATCATTAGCACTTATAACCTTTTGCCACATGTCAAACAGGGAGGTTTAATAAAGTTTATTAATAGAAGAGGAAGGAAAATTGTGAAAAAAGAAATGGAAAATTGTAGAAATGGCTCAGTTGGGCCCTCGGGTTAAGGGGTAGGATTGGGAGTTCTATTCCCCCCTAATTTTTACTCGAAGATTGCAATACAAGGATGATGCATTTAACGAATATCTTTATTTCCACTTAGACTATCAATTATCAATTTTCTAAATTCAGTTGTTGCTAACAATGCTAACGGATTCTTTACTTCAGTTTGTAACTCTCGAGCATGATCCTGTGTACGAGCAGGGCAGCGCGTGTACCCAAGGAAATGAAATTTCAGACCACTCCAGTTTTGAAATCCCTGATCCCTTTCTGTCTGTCGAACAGGCTGCTTGCTTGGATTCTGTTTCCTTACACACCAGCTTGGATTCAGGTACTGCGTCTCAAAGAGCTGAAATGGAACTGGGACAAAAATAAGAACTGCTCATCAGTAACTGTTTTTAAATGTGCTGCTGTTTCTCACCTTTTGCAGAGAAAGTATTTTTGTATTCTGCTTTATTTATGAGCGTGTGTGTGTGTGTGTGCGCGTGTGTGTGTGTGTGCGCGCATGTATCTTCCCTCTGCAGACAGGTGAGATTAATAAACATTAAACAATCCCCCCTGAACATACCCGGAATCTGCAGGGAAGAGTAGCATATGTTCGCCTGCAGGCACTGAGACGCTGAATAGCGTCTCCGAGTATCAGAGAGAGAGAGAGAGAGAGAGAGAGAGAGAAGATCAGGGAATTGACACTCGGCGTGTGAGCTGGTAGGGGGGCAGGTATGGAGGTGTAGTGCCCCTGAGCAGACGAAGAAAGGTAGAGTGGCAGATGGAGTGAGAGAAGGACTGGAGGGGGATTAACTACTCTGAGATTAGTTACTTGTGCTTGCGATCGTGGCTGTTTTGTGCTGCCTTCTGAATTACCTGCTGAGACTTTGCAACTTTTGGTGTGATCCGATTTTAACACTTTTACACCAACGGTTTCGATTGTGCCAATATAATAATAAAGAAGATTACCAGAAATAAACTATACGATATCAACTGTGATCGCTTATAAAATACAGAGCAATATGCAAAAGAATATGCCACGTGTAATAAGTCTCTGGATTCATAAGCAGTACACGTGAAGATATCAGCCTTCTTGTGGGCTTGCGCTTGCTGTGTAGAGGCTGGGATTATATTAATAATTATATTAATAATTATATTAATATTTCCAACCTCTTTCATTTGGAATTATTTAGTATTTCTATTGCGTCTTGTTTATTCTTGGCAAAAATTTTGGAATGTGATTTAAGTTAAAAACTTGAAACGTTTGAAAAACATTGATGATAGTAATTACAGGATTTTTAAAAATGTATAAATATTTGAAATTATACAAAATGTTTTGTATAAACATAGTAAGGACAAAAAAGGAAATAACACCAGATGCACTAAGCACAATCCATTATTTTGTTTTAATAATATATTACATTTACCTTGAAATACATTAATAATAATAATAAGGATAACATGGGTAATAAACATACAGTAGGGAGTACAAAAAGACAATATTTGCATTGTTTTTCAGCGAATCCTCCCGTCAGCGACGCACGCCATCTCTAGCTGCCTTACACACTTCCTGTGGCTCGGTTTTCAGTGAAACACAGGCCGAGGGCACAGGGGTGCTGTTCTGAATGTCCACCCGACAATCAAGAAAAGTGAGAAGCTATGATTTACACTCTCTCTCTCTCTCTCTCTCTCTCTCTCTCTCTCTCTCTCTCTCTCTCTCATATCCTAATTGCTCCTGTAACACAGAGGTTGATTCGAATCCAGCAGCTGATTCAGTCAGATTCGGATAGCAAGCACACACACCCACACACATAAATACACATACACACACACTCTCTGTCTCTCTCCTAAAGGCTGGGGAAGAGCTCAGTCTCTGTCTTTGAGATGTTGCCGGATATGCACCACTGCTTCATTTGCAGTGTTTGAGGTCTTTCTCCTGGTGACCTTTGACACCTCCTTCGGCTTTGTCCAGCAGTTTGAGGGCCTCCAGCAGGTAGCTCTGGAAGGCGCAGAGGGCGGCGCAGATGGCTGGTGTGCCAAAGCCATGGGTGAGCAGGCTGAAGTGGGTCAGGCTGCCTTGAACCCCGGGCTCCAGGCACGGCGTGGGCCGACTCGCACCCAGCGGCGACCTGTCCTGGGACATGAGGTCAACAAACTCTTTGCAGATCTCCCTGAGGACAAGGAGAAAATGAAGGTTAGTGCACAAAGCAGTGATGGGTTTAATGAACCCTAGGGCTGTCAAACAGTTGTTGTTTTTTTTTAGCTCAAATTTACATAATGTCTGTGGATTTGAAAGAAGAAAATCATATTGTACTTTTAGTTGTACATTGTGTAAAGTGTTATTATTACAGGATGTTTCCAGCAACCACTTACTGGACTCACTATTTTTCTGTAGCTGTGTTCAGCATTGTAGGGTTAATGTATATTTTCATATTAACATTCCACGCTGTATCCGAGCAAGGAAGAGCAAATAGAAATAATTCTACACAGAGGAAATCAGTGTGCATTTGAAAGCTCAGGGACACACAGAGAAAACGAGGGATGTTGAACATTTGCATCAGTGCATTACTGAAGCATGTAACAGCATGACTCCTGACATCATTAACAATGTAAGACTGGTTATTACCTCTAAATTTGTGTATTGAAAAGAATTGTGGACATATTGTGCAAGTTCTTTAAATATAAGCTTTTGTTTTGCTGCTTTTTATTTTCCCCCCGTGATGCTGGACTTATGGGACACTCTGCTGTAGATACACAGCGCTATGCTACGCTACGCTACACGTAGCACAGTGTCATTATATTATACCTGTGTAGTGAACATACAGCAAATACAAAGCCATCGAGATTTTCCATCCAACTGTGAGTTGGAGGAGGTTAGAAAATTCTTGCGTGACAAATTGAAGCTGTGTGATTATTTTAAGTGCGGGAAAAAATAAATTTTGCCAAATGCACCTAAATATCATTGATTATAATTAAATAGTAAATAGACGTTGATATTTAAATATTAATGCTTATAACATGAGTGCTCTTGCCTCAATAAGATTTTGGTTGAAGTGATTAGCTTTAGAAAGCAAGACAATGTTCGCCTTTCTTGGTTTAAGTGATATGAATGCGTAGTAAAGCACTACTCTTAATATTCAGTCTTTGTGTGCCACTAAAGTATAACACTAAAGACTCAGTAAAAACTAAAGCTTTGGCCTAATTCAATTTTTACATTTCCGCTTTCATTCTTGCAGGCATCCATGTTGTTTTTCTTTCTTGAGTATATTCTCGACTGCAGTGATTATTATGGATCTCAGACCGAACACATCTGATCACGCGCATCGGCTAATGATCAAGCTGCATCAGCTGTACTGGGAACAGAGCCCTGAAGCCTGAGGCCTGGATTTGGATTTGCTGCTGCTGTACAGCACGAAATATTTGGATCGTTCCTGTGATGGGATCCGTCGGGTACAACAGGAAGAATTCAGATCATCAGGCTACAAACCTATATTTAATTGGATTAATAAAGATGTAATAAGTACATGTCGATACGTTTAAAGTAGGAGATAGTTTAGGTGAGCTGATACATTATGGGAGCACTGGTGATGTTGAAAACTTCAGTACTGATGAGACTGGGACTTACTTGGTGGCCAGCAGCATGCTTCGCCGTGTGGGCAGCTGGTCTGGATCACTCTGCCTGCATAAGTACTCTGCAGTCGCCCTCGCTGGGAACTCCGTCTCACACACATAACCAAAGTCTCGTGCCAGGTGGACTGCCTCACCTTAAAGAAAGACCATTTCTAATTAGAATCCGGCTAAAAATGGGAATATAAGCAATGAGATACTGTGTTGGCTGGATAAGTGACTACTCTGTGTAGTGTACTGTTCAGTGCATTATACATTGTTTTATTTCATTCTGTCTATTCAGTTTCTTTGTGTGTGTATATGTGTGTGTGTGTGTGTGTACCTTCCACCAGCGCTGTGAGGAGTGTGACGTTAGCTGCCTTGCGGCGGCCGGCAGGAAGGTTAAGCCCGATCTTCTCCAGACGCTCACGGAGGCAGCGGCCGCCGTTCTTTGACTTTGCTCTGAGGAAGGAGAGAGAGAGATGCTCAACACTGCTGACACGCTCTCATTAGCAACTCTGACCAATTCACCTCTATCAAGTTTATACCCTTATTTTCCCCAAATCTCTTTTTTCTTCTGGATTCATATTGTTTACCTTATGGGCGAAACTATTTCTCATTCATTAACCTTCATTAATCAAGCAAGTGACTTTTTGGCGGCCTTTTTGATGTAGTAAGTGGATAGACACAAAATATATATATATATAAAAAAGGCAGAAAGATAAATCATAATGATAATCAAAACGGTGTTTCTAAAGTCAATATCAATAAATTCAGGAAACTATTTATAGATTTGCACATATTTAAATTGTCACACTGAAAATTAAATTGTTTGAAAAATGCCACATGATCATTTTAACATTTGTGTATATCAGCAACACTATGTGTGTATTAAATTGTTTATTTTAAATGTCCTTATTGATTTGTATTCAGGTGATATGATTCATATAATCAAGCTCTGTCTATATTAGAAGATTCCTTGCTGTTTAATAATAATAATCTGTATAAACGATTAACTTGTGCTGTTATCTCTTCTCCCGTTTCGGTTTAATATTTGATTATGTCTTGGATCTGTCCTCCGCTCACCTCCGCAGGACTCCTCCTAACAGCGAGGCATTGAGACACTCAGGAGGAGACAGTCTCCGCTGGACCTCCCCCACTGTCACCTTGTACTTGGACGTAGAGCTGAGGAGGGACAGGCGTCCAGGCACCGAGCAGAAGACCTCAGCAGGGTTGGACACACCACCCAGACCCAAACTGTCCTTACCAATGGACAGGACAGACAGAGCAGAGCCATTCAACTTGGACGGGACAGGAACTAGAGAGAGACAGAGCCAGTGAGAGGAGACATATTAGATTCATCTCAGGGTTTTGCTTCTTCCATTTTTTTTCTCGTGCTGTTATGAAAAATGTAGGAGGAGGTAATGAAAAGTAGGACGGCTGACGGCAGCAGCGGGTTTAATGTCACTACGTTCTTTTAGTTGAACTTCTCACCTGGTTGATTGCTTTATCACTCGTAATGTTTTTTTTCCATTTTTAATTTTCACATTTATATCTTAGCTCTTCAGTGAGAAATTGGATGTTATTTAAAAACAAAATAAAATTCACAGCTTTCGCTTGTGCTCCCTTTTGGCACTTTGGCTTTCATTTGCACTAAATTAATGATTCAGCTAACAACCATGACACAAGCTGACAATATGGCATTAATCAAACGCAACACAACTATGAATAAAATAGGTAATTAAACTATTTTAAAATTTCATGCCACTGTGGAATCACTTGTCACACTGTCAGAGAACGTTCTCCAAGCCACGGGTTTCCTGTCAAAATGCTTATTTTTAAAGGGTTTAAGCTCCATTCCAATCCTCTTGGAAGAGGATGTGGATTTTAAACTGAGCTCAAGTATATTTCTTGCAATGCTTGGAAAAAAAAACTGAATTAATTTCCAGAGAATTAGCCCTTGTTTTTTTTGGGGTATGTCTTACAACCTGCCAAGGCTACAATCTTTCTCACTCCTTCTTACAGTTTAATTAACAGGCATTTAATTAAATTAACAGGAATTCAGAATAGACTTCAATAGCATTTTTTAAAGCCAACATTGTTGCATCACTTCAACCAAAAGATTATTGCAAAATAATAAACAGATGATGTCCAGGCAGCGAATTTGAGGAAGTTCAGAAGACATTTGTCCACAGGTTGATGTCTTCAGTAATGGCCGTTTAGAAGAGGCGTTTAAAGTAAATGGTGTATAATGGAGATGCATGCTGACTGTGTACAATCCTACAAAAATTTCAGAGCTTCATTGGACAGTGAAGCGCTCTCCAGTTTCTAAAGCCGTTCTCCTTGGAACCATCTCTGACAGAAAAATACCATACAGAGGAATCCATAAGAAGCTTCTTATATTTAACATTGTTTAAGGAGTTTAAGATTCATCACTCAGTAATAATCCCCCAATAATGCAGAATGCTGGTCAGAACACAAAACCCCTCTGCTTCTAACTCTGGTTCTGACGGCATACTGTGTCAGAGGCTGAATTACAAACGATCTCCTGTTTATCACATAATGCCGTGAAGCTTCGAGAAATAGCTTCTGTGGATTGACTCTCTAGGGGTGCCCTTAAAGGTAGAATCCTACAACAGGATTGTTGGATCTTTCCAAAATATTAAACTTCTTTAAAACATTGCAACCGTTAACCATCCAAAAAACACTGAAAATATTTTAAGAATGTACATACAGTGTAGAAACGGTTCTCAAAGTGGAGTCCGGGAACGCCCAGGGGAACGTGGCGCTTGGCCTGGGGGTCCGTGATTTTTGTTCATGTTGTTACTTTGGTGGAAATCTTAACTCACTGAATTTACCACATTTAGGACTGAGTTATTAACCTGGCTGACTGGACACTTGAACTGAATGGGTTTAATCCAAACCTCAAACAAGTACATCTTTAAACTTGGGTCTAATGTGTTCTGTTGGTGGAAGGTTCAGGAATAAATAGCCAAAATATTACTGTACGCATTTAAATAATGAGCCTAATATTCGTCCAGTTGGACTATGTTCACTGAAAAAACTGTACTGAGGGGGTCTTTGGGACTTATTTTGAATTTAAAAGGACCCCTGGCTGCAAAATGTGTAACACTCCATTGTGTAGAAGTCATTTTTAAATGAGCCATGCAGCATAGGTGTGTTATTCTCTCTTGGTGTGTGTTTGGTGTCCTGTGTGCACCTCTGTGTCTCGCCCTGCCGTGATGGCCAACATAAGCAGCCTCTATTCATAATGCAGCTGTGTGTGTGTGTGTGTGTGTGTGTGTGTCTATAAGCGCTCTGCACACCTACGGTTTATTCATACGGGCTTCAGAGCCTCTTATCCCCTCAGAGAATCTGCTAAACCCCTGAGAGTGCTCCGTAACTGATCCGCAAACGTGCGAGTTAAGATGGCATTTGTCTCAAATACACGATAGCTGCAGAGCTTGGAAACTTCTGAGAGCCAGAGTTTCGGCGTGACCTATAAAAATCCAATTTCTTGGTATTTCAGTTGAAACATCACACTGTGAATTCCTCATAAGTCTTCTTCATCAGCCCTCCTCCTCCTCTGAGCTGGTTTCTAATCCCCCTTTTTTTCTCTCATATGACCATGAACAGTTCATTAAGAGTTACTGCCTTAAGGGGGAACTGAGCATCGGATGATTTCTTGACTTCACATGAAACGACACTGCTGAATTATTTTGTGGTGGGGACCGTGTGTGTGTGTGTGTGTGTGTGTGTGTGTGTGTGTGTGTTTTAATCTGTAAATATCCGAGCGATGAAATTTCTATTTCTAGTTATCCTCAATCAACAATTGTCTCTTACCTTTCTTAATAACAGAATGATCCAGTATTCCCAAGGATGACGCTTCCTCCATACCCTGTTTAAAAAGAAAAAAAGAAAAAAGAATTGCGTTTTTGATTGCCACATTCAATCTCACACCAATTATCAGTGATTTATTAAAGTGCATTTGTACATTAATTACAAAAAATTAATAATTTGCTTATTGTTCTAATAGTTTTTGGACATAACATGCTGTGTACTTGAGTGGAGCTGGTGTGTCTGTAATGACCTGTGTAGGAAAAGATTAAACCTATTTTTATTAATTAAAATAAAGAAAAGAAATCAGATATTCCTCATATTATGCTGATTATATATGCTTGGAGGATGAGCTCTCAGTGTTAATTCGCCTACAGAAAAAGCTACAGAAGAAGCTCAGATGTTATTTAAACACAGACACAATAATAAAAAAAGGATTATTCTTAAAAATGAGAGAAATTCAGTATTGTAAATTAAAAAAAGTAATCATATGGAATTTCTTCTGGCTATTTTAAAATAGTGCCAAATTTTGTGCGTCGTGTAAATGCTTATGATTTCCTTATAGTAAACATTTTTTCTTTGACTGGATCATGATCATAAACGAGTGAATTTTGAAAACGGTTCTCAGTTAAAGTGCCAGAATGTTCTTTCTCCAGCCTGCGTGTTGCTCAGTGAGGCAAACAGAAATGAAGAGTGTTGTGCAGAATTAAAAGGCGTTCTGGAGTTGCGCATTAAAACAGTCTCACGCCGAGGGAAGGACCTTTTTGTTGACCTCAACTGCCTAAAGAAATCGATTGGTTGCGCTCAGTTGTCAAACAGAAAGTCATTCAGAGCAGTTTGATCCTGCACCTGCTCAAAACCTCCGACTCCGCTGAGTCGGCAAAGTGAACTTAAAACCCTTTAAATGAATAGAACCGGATAGAAGAAACCAGTTTCCTGTTCATACCGATATTACTGTCCTAACCCTTTCATTACACCATAAACCATGTTTATTATATGCAACGTTTTATATGTTCACTGAAAGCACTTTTTATTTTGCAATAAGAAGAGACAAGAACCATTCAATCAGCTTATAAAATAAAATTCAGCAATGAAATTATTGAAATTATTGACCCGTGTGTATGCTAGTGCTGTTGTACCACAAATAGCCGACATTTAATTAGTATATTAAATTATTGGTCATGAAGCAATTAATAGGTTAGGTTTAGTTAAAGTTAAATTGTGTGCAGTGTAACCTTCATACAAAAAAGAAAGTACATTTCAGTATAGCCTTACAGGAATCACACTTTTATAGCCTTCAGAATTTGCGGTAGGAAATGTGAAATGTTGTTATGGGACTAATGTATGATTATGAGAGTATAATGTGTGATTATGGAGGAATGTGTGATTATGGAGGAATGTGTGATTATGGTAGTATTGTTTGCTTATGGTAGTATAATGTATGATTATGATGTATGATTATGAGAGTATGATATGTGATTATGGTGTAATGTGTGATTATGGGAGTAATGTGTGATTATGGTGTAATATGTGTGACTATGGGATGTAATGTATGACTATGGGAGTATAATATGTGATTATGGAATATGATGTGTGATTATAGGAGTAATGTGTGATTATAGGAGTAATATGTTATTATGGGAGTATAATATGTGACTATGGGATATAATGTGTGACTATGGGATATAATGTGTGACTATGGGAGTATAATATGTGATTATTGGAGTATAATGTGTGACTATGGGAGTAATGTATGATTATGGGAGTATAATGTGTGATTATGGGAGTATAATATGTGATTATGGGAGTATAATGTGTGACTATGGGATATAATATGTGATTATTGGAGTATAATGTGTGACTATGGGAGTAATGTGTGATTATGGGATATAATGTGTGATTATGGGAGTAATGTGTGACCACATCTGAAAACATGTGAAAGTGCATTTCATCATCTTATGCCCTTAAATCGCACAAGGACACTTACATACACCCGTGACACCACGTGCATAATAGGCTGTGTGATCACGTGAAAAATTTAACACGCGAAAATAAAGAAAGCGTGTAAAAATCATATGGGAAAAAATTAAACATAATATGTGGAGTTCCTAAAAAACAGGTAATTTTTATATTTGAGGTTTGTGTCACTTTGCTGTTAGGGATATTGGCAGATGTGGGACACTGGCTGTTTTCAGTGTCTACACTTTTAAAAAGTTACTATAAAGTTACTTTATGATTATTTACAGGGAATAAAGATTGTAGAGAACTAATCGAAATCTTGCAGGGTTCGGGCGGGATCCGTGTTTTTCGATCTTCTGTGTGATGTGCACTCGGCGGTAATTAACTGAACACGTTGTGTAAAGACTTGCCTGCAGATCCTCGGTGCCATGCTGAGCCGCGTGCACACCGAGCGGCGCGTCTCCCAGCGCGCCCGCGCCCGCGCCCTCACCGAGCGCGTGCAGGAGCCGGGGAACACCGGGGTATTCACGCCGGGGCTCGAGGCTCAGCGCGCGGTGCGGCTGCGGGAGGACTCCCGCGTCCTCCGGGTTGCGGCCCCGCGGGGGGTGCCAGGCGGCCTGCTGGTGCTGATGCAGGGAGCTGATGGACTGGTACGGGTCGGCCAGGTGCGGGTATCCCGAGTCCTGAGCCTGCGAGTAGGAGAGCGACGCCTGCGGATACGGAGGAGGGAAGTACGGCGGCTGGAAGTCGGAGGCCGGAGTGTGGCACAGCGGAGGAGCCGCAGAGTAAGCCGTCTGATTCAGAGAGCAGAGCTGAGACAGTCTCGGTGAGGAGCCCGAGAGCCCATCCGAGCGCTCCTAAACACACACACACACACACACACACACAAAACAGCAGCAGCATTATAAACTTTTTTTTAAATTTAGTTTAAAAACAATTGCAGCAAAAAGGTTCCTGGAAGATATATGTGTTTATTCGGGTTGTGTATCCAGCAGAAGTCCTGAAAATGCCTGATGTTTAAACCATTAATACTTCCTAAAAAA
>CM074967.1:13315060-13329565 GCA_037577455.1 Pangasius macronema | reverse complement strand
TCACACAGAACTCCCGACACCTTTCTCCACCCATTCCAACCTGCTTGCACTCGCTTCTTCACCTCTTTCCCACACTCTCCATTGCTCTGGACTGTTGACCCCAAGTACTTAAACTCCTGGGACACTTGGATGGACACATGGAAAATACTGTAAATAGCCAGAAAATGGGCCATGGGTTCCTGAACATGACCATGAAAATAACATGCCTGTATGACAAACAGAAAAGAAGCTATTGAAGAAAATCTACTTCAGATATTTGACTTTGCTGTGACCTTGATCCTCTTTGGATCAATTCCATAATCTAATTGGATCATCTGCTGGTTACAATGATAAGTCCATATAAATCCTACAAACATTCAACCACTGGCTCTGGGACAGATGGAGAGACAACCAAGAAAACATAATGTAAGAAAGCTAGGCTCCAGCAGAGTATGATTTTACACACTTGCTTGAGTAAATCTGTCTGAAATCATAAGAGGCTGAAAGGATTTTCCTTTACACTGGAAGCATTCTTGGCTCTAAACAGTTTGCGTGCTGCCAGAATGGAGAAAATAAGAGTAAAAAAAAAACCTGTTGCCGTTACCTTACCCTGATTTTCATGGTTTTTTGTTAAGGTCAGGTTTTAAAAGTTTTTACTGACCTAAAATGCTCAAATAACATTCCTAATAGAGCGGCTTCAGACCAGGTTCTGTCAGTAGTCAAAACTTCAAATGCTGATCAACGTCAATAAAAGCAATGAAATCCATTATAAGCAAAATATTTTGTATTTAATTTCTGCATCATACAACAATAGAAATTATTTTGCCAATCAGTAATTATCACCCAACAGGCAAGAGCACATGATATATTTGAGTTATTACTCAATAGCTCATGATCTTAGCTCAGTAAAACCTTCCTCAGTTGTGGCATGCAGTGGAGTGAGTCCTCCGCTTCCCTTTTCATGTATGCAGTAATATCTTGGCGACAAAGTGAGCACACATGGGCGATGGCACACAGAGCCTCCTCCAGGGCCTCCTGTGAATGGGGGTCTGGGAGACCACGGCTGGACTCCAGCAGACTGAGGATGTTCTGCAGCCAGCCTTCCTCCCGGATGATGGTGGCGATCCAGGGCTGTGCGTTCACACAGCCGCCCAGAGCCTGCAGACTGAGCCTCCAGAGCTCACACACCTCCTCCCACCATGGTGCCCACACAGGGGAGACTCGTGCCTGGCCCTCACCCTCGACCGCCTGTAGCGCCCCTCGGAGGAAACGCAGGGCAGAGGAGAAGAACCGCTGCTGACTGGAATTCCCCAGACCTGTTGTGTACATACACACACGCTCAGTGATCATTTTTTCAACATAAAAATAATGTCCTGTATGCATCTTAAAAACACAGCTGCAAAGGAAGATATCCAGTGAAAGATGCTTTCTGCCTGGTTGCCCAGTCTCAATTTTATTATAGTGCTTTTAAAGGTGCATTAGGTAGGTTTGTCAAAATTTGGTAAGATTAGGTCTCTAATGGTTAAACAGGTGGAGATGAATTGGATCTGAATGTTTTTTTTTAATTCCTTGATCCCACTCCCGATTCCCACCCATGAGCATGAAGTTCCACTCCCAGGACCTACAGTGGTTCAAATAAAGTTAGCAAGGACTGTCATGACATCACTTTCAAGCACCTCGGATATTCAACTGCTTGAAAGTCATGTTACAACACTACAAAGACGCACAATGCAGATGTCCACGGGTGCAGTCACTGTCCTGCTAAGCTTAGATATATCAATAAAATCACAGACGAAAGGCCCATCCAAACACAAACAAGCTTTCTGCACTGGAAGGCAGTTTTCCAGAAGAACAGGGCTCCTCAGTCACATGTCCTGGGAACATGGCTTAAACCATTTTCGTTTATCATGGTCTACATATTTTTCCATGTTATTTGTAATGGTATGAAATTTAAAAAAAATGCGCCTTTAACAATATACACTGTCACAATGCAACTTTACAGAACTCTGGCTGTAGTCTTAGGTCTGTGATGAGCAAGCCAGAGGTGACCGTGGCAAAGAAAAACTCAGAGACAACATGAGGAAGAAACCTTGAGAGGAACCAGACTCAAGAGAACCCATCCTCATCTGGATGACACCAGTTAGTGCGGTTATTAAAATATTACTCTTCTACAGCTAGAAGCTGAATAGGCAAAAGTGTGTTGAAAGGATGTTCAGTATGAGCATATTGTGCATAAGAGTCCTAGAACGAGCAAAAGATTCTGGTTTTTATGATTGCATTTTTTTTTTACCTGTAAAGGTTGGCTTTAGTCTGTTAATCATAAGACCCAGAGTGCAGAAGTTGGCTGTCAGAACCAACAGGCGTGACTTGTGGAGGAGGATGGGGAGTGCTTCACTCAGTAATGCGTCAAGGGAGGCAAAGCAAGCATCGGTCCTGAGAACACACAGATCAGGAACAAAGTGGTGAAATTTTCAGCATGAACTGAACTCTGACTGAACCAGGAAAATGTCAATTTTAATTTTGGTCCACAGGATACACACAAACATGTGAGTAAAGATTGACATTGATTTAACCTCCAGGATGAAACTGTATAGTCTCTGTGTACCTGACTCGCTCAGGCTCGGTGACTACAAAGTTGAGCAGGGTGGAACAGGCTGTTTCCAAACTGGGATCTCTGGTTACTGTTTTCCCGCTCTGAGTCTTCAGGACTCCCCAGCCATGAGCGAGAAAGTCCACCAGTACAGCTGGAGTATCCAGAGAGAGCAACACCTTTCTTGGGCTTTCCTCAGCTGACAGGTGGCAAAGTGCTGGGAGGAGATATCTGAGAGAGAAACACAATCTCATATACATTTAAATAATACTTCTTTAATTTTAGAACCCTCAGCTGCTTGCAAATTTATTTCCCCTCAACCAGCCTTAAAACGTCTACTGAAATTATTTAAACTCTAAGTAGATGTACAACGAAAAGGGTCCAGATAGCGGTGTTCCAGCTGGCACTAATTTCCGGGCAGGAAAAACGCAAACATGCAAGAAATGAAGAAAATCCAGATCCACTGCGAGGCAATATTGTAAAATCACAGAATCTTTGAAATGATATGATTATTACACGTTTAGAAATATAAAAAAAATTACAAATTGCACCTTTAATATCCATAATTATATATTTTGATTGAAAGGCAGTGGCTACATTTACATGCACATCAAATTCTGTTTAAGGTCTATACTCGGGTTGCAGTCATACTCCGAATACGATGTTTATACGCGTACAGGCATCGTAATATTCCTGTACACATGGCTGTTGTAAGTATGCCTGAGTTTCCACTCCTAAATACCTAGCCTACAGCTAAGCATCTGTTAGCACCCACAATTCCTTGAGGACTGAGCACGCGCATATATCTCCTTTCAGTGGATTTTCTGAATAATGTGCTTACATGCAACAAATTTCCAATTAAACAGGCATATTCCAGGGCTGGGAATCAGAATTTGGGGAATCAGAGTATTGTCTTAATCTGAATCGGGTAATCAGGTCGTGGTGTTTATAGGCATGACTCAATGCTAATTAGAATATTGCCAAATTCTATCAGAATATGGCAATATCAGAGTAATATCAGAATACTGATGTGCATGTAAACGTAGCCAGTGTCATAACTAGTGAACGATGCATTCGATCTGAACATAAACTGAGCTTCCTGTAAAGCACACTAGTTAAGTGCACACTTCAGTAAGATTACTGACCTCAGCACGTGCTCGCCTGTCCACGGTCCAGCTTGTGAGCCATCAGTGACGGACATCTTGGACATCCAATCAGCCAGGCCCTTGCCTTTCTTGTCTTGTAGGTGATGTTTGGTGTAGCCAATGAGGAAGGGCAAGAGGGCTATGATCTCCTCCTTTAAACAGGACGTCTCCTCAGCCAACCAGGCACAGAGAGAGCGGAAGGTTGCAAAAAGGAAGGGGTCATCATAGCGGCTCGGATCCACCTGCCGAAATGTGGATTTTGGTTTAGATGTAACCTCGAATTATGTACGCGTGGATGTAGAATTAAGGTGCATTTAATTAAGATATCTATACAAACATACAAATATATATATATACACATTTATAATTGTTTTGAGCATCTCAAGGCGCTTTCACATGTACACTGTTTAGTTTGTTTGAACTAAATGCTGCATGTTCTGGAGATTTAGACTGAAGGAAAAAAAAAACTGGACACAATGAACAAAATGTTTTAAATTAGTTCTTTATATAATTATCTATTCATTTATTGAATGTGGCTCCGTATTCTGTGTTCTCGGATGAATTTTTGTCATTTCTATGTGCACTTAGTAAAGTTTGGTTGACTTTTTTTTTGTTTTCTTATTTCTGACCAATGAATGAAAGAGCTTTACGAGTGCATTTTCAGCCTTACGCACCTCTCAGCCAACGTTTCTTTCGCTTTTCTTTTAGTTCCTTTAATTACGTGCATATAACAAACGAACCAAAAGGATAAATTTTGCCCTGATTCAGATTCAGCAAACAGATTAAGAGGTGTGAAAGCACCCTTAGCACCCAGAGTGATGAAATTCTCATACTTCTAAACCAATAGCTTCTGATTTGCGAAAGAATACAAGTGGGTGCAAATAACGCTGATAGTAAGCATATATTTTTTATGTGTGCTATAGATATTGCCATAGTTGTTGAATATGAGCAAGCTGTATTTTCACCGTATTTTCACTGCAAAGATGTAACACACACTTTTCTCACCTGTTGCAGGTAGTAAATGATGGCAGAAAAAGCTTCCTCTAAGACCCCCAGCACCTGCCTGCTCTGCTGCAGACTCAAACCCGCACTGGCCATCTCCGGCTGAGCAGGACTCGTGCTACTCCCCACGTTACAGGCTTGCTCCATGGCTGATTCCAAGATACGGTAGCAGGCAGTGAGTGTGTGCTGCTGCTGAATGGACAGCTTCGTACCTGGAGGCTCCTCTAGTGCCATCCTCACCTCCACACAGGCCCGGTTCACTAGCAAGCAGCAGAACTTGGGCGGCCCTGCTGGATCCCAGCCACACAAGTCCAGCAGGCAAGCAGACAGCACCAGACCATGGCCCAGCTGCTCTGAGCTGAGTTTCCCCTGTATCACTGGACGTAACGCTACCCACAGACGACTGACCACATCCCTGAGCTCCTGAGTCTGTGGTTCGCCTCCTGGTGGGGGGAGAAACTGCGGTATCTGAGTGCACATCTCCAGACGCTGCAGCTCCGAAGTCTGGCTGAAGTTCTGGGAGATCCCATCAAGCAGAGAGAGCAGTTCTGATGGGTGTTTGCTCCACGCTCGCTGCCTAATGTTGCTGGATAAGAGATGAGCCAGGAGAGGAAGACCCTTCTCACAACTGAGAGTCTGTTTTTGAGACACGGCCCTGCACAGAGCAGGAATAGCACCGCGGGACAGCAGCCGATCCGGGCCTCGTGGCAGAGCACACAGAGAGTTCAGAACCTGATAGCAGTCAGCTGCCACTGCCTCATCCAGGCTGGATGTCGGAGGCTCATCACCATTCTCTAACCCTGAAGGACTTGTTGGTGCTTTCTCTCCTGAAGTGCTCTTGTTTGTGTGATGAGAAGCGGCACTGGCAGGCGTCTTCTCAGTGGCTTGGGATGCTGCAGTATCGTTCTGGGCTTGCTTCTGGCTGACTGGTGCTCCACCTTCCAGCAAGCCCAGGAGGAGAGGGACGGTGCTGAGCAGCTGGGGATGAGTGGCCATGTCTGGGTCTGTGCTTAGAGCAGCCAGCAAAGCAGTGCCGAGAGACAGCAGCTCCTCAGCGGGAAGCCCAGAGCTCTCGCTCCCTCGGATCGCCGTCACCAACAAGCGTGCAGGCAGGTTGAAACCCACTGCCTCAAAGACTCGATGCAGGGTCACGCGATCCAGCTGACTGGCTGGACATAACCGTGTAATCTAGACAGAAGAGCCCGTGTAAATGATTCACGAAACACAACGTGAAATGACAATCATAGCACATTTTACTCCTGTGTTGTATTTCTGACTAAAACCAGGTATTTGGGTGGGAAGACTGGACTTGATTTAGTTACATTTGCTAGAATGTTCCATGAAGTCAGATGATACTCTAGAGTCAATCATCGAGTTCTTGTCTTATTGGTTAATATTTATTTCCTGTCTGAATGTGGCATGATATTGTAAAAAAACTTGGAAGACATTTAGACGTGGCCAAAAGACGTCTCACTTTGATGGAAAAACAATTTTGTCTTTATATTAAGTTACTGATGCTGGAGAATTGGGCACAATATGAACTGAAAACTGGTGTGAAGGAAACGAAGGGCAGGACCTTAGCATACCATGACATACATTTCATACTTCACACCCTTCAGATGTTGCTATAGCAACCAATATGGATATGTGAGAACATCTGATTCCTAACAAATTTGAGAAGTCTGCATGCTACTCTACCTCACACAGACACACAAACAAAAACTCTTGCATTCTTACACTATGAAGCAATGTTTTGCACACTACACTCCTCAAAAGGCTGCTAAACATATTTTACGTATAACATATTCATCTACTAGATTCTATTCTATTTTATTCATTATATTCTACTTTTATTATTTTCTGCTTTATTACATATCACTGTTGCACTGTGGGACGAGGCACTAAGGAAAAACATTTCATCACATTAATACATCACATGCATGTAATATGTTTGTGACAATTAAAGAACCCTGAACAAATCGAATTGGGTCAGTAGTCATTTGCTACGCATCTTATATTTAAGAAATAAATTAGATTTGCCGTGTGAACAAGGTGTTAAGACTTGATTACTGAGGGGACTGGTCTTGGTTATATGAGTCAGCTGTACAGCAGCAATACTCAAACAGTGTGACAGAAGACCGGTGATTGTTTTCCAGAAAGACTGTGTAGTTTTTGTAGTGGTTACCTTTAAGACTGATTCTACTCATAACGGTTTTTGCAGATTGTTAAAATTTGAATGAAGTTTAAAGATTTTTAACTGCAAATACTCAAAATAGTGATTTTGTTGGTGCCTGGCTAGCTCAGTTGATAGAGCATGGGACTCTTGATTTTAGGATCGGGGTTTAAACCTCATGCTTCCACTGAGGGTGCACGGGCTAGTGTGCTCTCAGTGCTGGTCCCAAACCCGGATACACTGTACCAAATTAAAACGCAGACAATGGAAGGTGATCTGCAGTGGTGACTCCTAACAGGAGCAGCTGAAAAGACATCATTCAAAATAGTGATTTTTTCCCAATGCCATGCTGCACTACTCATTCTTCAAATGGTACAAATTTGTATAAATCTCCGAATACGTGTCACAAATTATATTTGTCATACGCTTTTCTGCTGTGTGTTTACATTCAGTGAGTGGTCATTTTTTTCATTTTAAATGTCTTCCACCTAGTCTTGAGAGCTGCTGAGATACTGTAGTGGTGAAAAAGGGGTGTTGCTTTAGTGGCATTTAGTGTCAAAGGTTTTGTTCTGTTGGTTTGGATGGATCCATCTGGTGATTTACTGTAATCAGTTTGTCAGGGAATATGTCTGTAAATGAGGTGTTTGTAAATCTCCTTGAGCTTTGCTGTTCTGTAAAGTGGCTTGGTGAATTGTAGTTTTTTTGTGACTTTACCAGGAGAAGGGCTGCCAAAATGTGGCTGTCATTTTTGGCGTGAGTGAGCGCGTAGAGACAGCGCTCCAGGACATCTTGCTGTGCCGTGGACAGGCTGTTAGCTTCGGCTGCAGGACTGGAAGCATCTGCTCCTGATGCCTCCTCATGGTGTGGATCATGTTGGATGGAGTTCTGCTCCGAGCTGCTCAGACTCTCAGTTTCAGCCATCCTCAAGGTCAACATACCTGCAATCATATGAGAATGGACTTCTACTTCACAGATCATGCCTGTACATCCTGCTATATACATAATAACAAGGGGCAATTAGTGTGTATTTTAGATTACCACACTCACAAGACACTTTTCTGCATAAAAATTACATCACCTATTCCATCTGCTACTCAGCAGAAACAGTAAGGAGAAAACAGATTAGCTAAAAACAGGACATGGACATAAAACTAGCTGCTTAAACCGACATATTGGGATCACTTCTAACCTTTACCGAGTAATACAAGTAATCTTTAACAGCTAGGATTATGTTTATAGTTAGGATAATTTCCCACAATTTTGCACAGTTGCTTAGCTAGCTAACAGGTAGCTAGTTAGCTTTGTCATTATAGCATTCTTGCAGCAAAAACCTACAAATGTAACAGAAATCACACATTAAATGATAAACAGTCAATACACAATAAATACCTGATTAAACAAAATCAAACAACCTGAACAGTGAAAATAAAAACGTGTGCAACTTACATTATTCACGTGACTCCTCATGGGCGCTTTGTTGACTTCCGGTATTGGACTGAATTGCAAATTAAAAGCCAGAAATAGAAATTTCAAAATAAACCTTCATCATTTAAAGCAAACGTTACAGTGGAAATAGGTTGTTACACATACAGATATGACAGCTCGTGAGATTTTATTATTTAATTTCATAAGCTGATATTACAGAATATTAATGTTTTTTTACGGTTATTAAATTCAAAAAGAGAAAGTTAATCTTATATGTGAAACCCAACACACCAAAGTATCAGGTTAAAATAAATATATTTGTCTTTTTAATGTTGTCCAAAATGTTTACAAACCTTTGTACAATGTAAATGTGAATTTATGAGAAAATGCAGTTTAAACTGAGAATGAGAAGTCACAGTGTTGAGGCGCTGAAAGGATTCTGCTGCCCCCTGGTGGTAAAATGGCGCAACGAACAAGAACGGGAAACCGGAAGTGACGACAGGCCGGTGTTGCTGCGGCGTTTGAAAGGGAAAGGAGCTAATTTGTTTAGCGTAGCCTTTAAGTAGTTCGTGGAGATTTCCAGTAGCCACTCGAGCCTTTAAAATAGATAATAAAGTAAGTCTGAAAGAGCTCGAACAGGCTGTGAGCTTACAAGCAGAGTACTTATGACATTAATTCAATGTTTACATTGTGTCCATTCAGAGTTAGCTAACAAGTCAAGTCAAGATTCTGTAACTCTGTAACAGCTGAAACACCACCGGCTGCTGATGGTGTTTATCCAGCTAATGGGCAGTTTTCTTTCCTGCAGATGTCCTCTTTGCCTCAGAAGGCTCCGGGTGGAGGTCTGGGTGGTGTGCCGCTTCAGCAGCAGCCGCAGAGCCTCCACATGGGCGCGGGTTCAGGGGCCTCTGTCCCCGGACAGGCCTCCATGCCCCCCAACCCCGCCGCTCTCCGGGAAATCTCCCCCGTCTTCCTGTGCCGCATCGGCCAGGACACCGTGCAGGACATCGTCACCCGCACCATGGAGATCTTCCAGATCACACGGGCTACTCAGGTGGACTGCAATCGTACACATTTAGCATTTACCCATCTTACTGGTATACTGAACTTTAGGCAGTGGGTAGTCATCTTGAATGTGGGCTTGGGTAGCATGGCAACATTCAATCTTACACTATAGATGAGTTGCACCAATAAAGAAAACTTATTGTGGGTTCGAGGCTCGGGTCCGGCAGGGATTGTAGGTGGGGGAGTGAATGACCAGCGCTCTCTGCCACCCTCAATACNTCCCCCAACTGCTCCCCGGGCGCCGCAGCTAAAATGGCTGCCCACTGCTACGGGTGTGTGTTCATGGGTGTGTGTGTTCACGGTGTGTGTGTGCACTTGGATGGATTAAATGCAGAGCACAAAGTCCGAGTATGGGTCACCATAGGCCATTGGCCACAAGTCACTTCACTTGAACTTAAATCTAGGTTAGCTAATAATTCTGTTGCACCACATTTTAAACTTTGTTTAAACCAATTAAATCATCATTTTGCTCCTAGATTAACAAATCCTTGATTAGCTCTAAATTTTGCTTAATTTAATCCTAATTGGTGCAACACACTCTGCGTCCAGATGTTTGTGGACACCTGATCCATATGTCACACTTATATGTGAGCCTTTCTCACACTGTTTCCACAAAAACTGAAGTACACAATTGTATAGAGTGTCTCTGCACACTGTAGCTTTACAGTTTCCCTTCTCTGGAACCAAGAGGCCCAAACCTGATCCAGCATGACGATGCTCCTGTGCACAAAGCGAGCTCCATGAAGACATGGTGTGTGAAGGTTGGAGTGGAAGAACTCNTCACCAACATCAGCGCCTGATCTCACTAATGCTCTTGTAGCTGAATGAACACAAATCCCATCAAAGCCACGCTCCAACATCTAGTGGAAAGCTTCCCAGAAGAGTGGAGCTCATTATCTGAGCAAAAGAGGGACAAAATCTAGATTTTCCACAAGCACATATGGGTGTGATGGTTAGGTGTCCATATAGTGTACATTGTTTTCTTAGCCACAGCCATCAGAATCTTGTGTACATGTTTCCATGCCCCAGTGTGTGATTACAGTCAATGATAGAGTGATTTTGGAGCATGGGCTGCAGTTCTGGTTAGCTTCTGCTTTGCGTTAGATAAAGCCCAAAGCACACCACAGTATCCACAATACACTAACAAAACAGCTCTGTCACAATACAGAGGCTTCTTTCTTTTTTCTATCAGAAGGAAAAAAAGAGTCAGTGCTTGCTGAGGCAGCACAGTATGGCTAGTCAGAGGATAATCCCCTGTCAAACAGGCATGATGTGTAATTAAGACAGGGGTTTCCAAACTTTTTTTGGCCATGGACCTCATTTTAAAGGAATCCCCCTCAGGTTTAGATCTGGAATTATGCACCTGTGACTTTGAAAGTCTGCAGTACATGACTGTATAGAGGTGCATCATCAATAAAATGGTAGGTAGCTTTTAAGTATAAAATTCATACTTCCGGTTTCATCGCTGTCTATTATAAAATTTCTGAATAGATCCTGCACATTCTCAACACATGATGTTTAATCGTCATACATCCATCAGAGAGGGAGACATTGCATCTGCGTAGCGCTCCATCCTCACCGCTGGTGTAGTAATGGCAGTGGTAGCTCAGTGGTTAGGACGTTGGGCTACTGATCGGAAGGTCATGAGTTTGATCCCCAGCATCGCCAAGCTGCCACTGCTGGGCCCTTGAGCAAGGCCCTTAACCCTCAACTGCTCAGTTGTATAAATAAGATGAATGTAAGTCGCTCTGCATAAGGGCATCTGCCAAATGCTGTAAATGTAAATGTAGTAATGGCTCTGCGTCTCAGGTAAGCCCAGGTGGTGTAGAGAAACTATGAGTTAAGACTGGAATGGACTGGCGTCTCATCCAGCGTGCGTTCCCACCCAGTGTTCCCGGGATAACAGGATTACTGAAGATGAATGAATAATGAATCAAATAACTAAAAAAAAACATTTCTGATTTTAAAATCCAAATGGCAACTTGTTACCGTTACCATTTTTTTTGCGCATTTTTGTTGACTGCCAGCACAAAACATATTGACATAATTTATCAGTTAACATCTGTATCATTTCAGCCACATCTACTCGCTTGCTGATTTAGCAGTACATCAGTTATCTTTCATTAAAACAGCCTTAGGTCTAGATAACGTCTGATAGGGATTTAGCTTAATGGTGTTCTTAGACTAGGACTTATTTTACTAGCGTGAAGATACGTTTTGTTGGAGACTGTTGTAAAGAACGTCTTTAAGTCGCTCTGCATGAGAGTCTGCCAGATGCTGTCAAAAGTCTAGTGATCGCTGAGCCATATGATCCTGTATTATACGCTTTTTAGATTGATATTTGAATTGGTGACTAAATGATATCTCGAACATTAGTAGGCATTCTTGTCGGACTGGATGATCGCACATTGATTATAGATACAAGGAAATAACATCTTGTAGTAATGTAATAATAAAGAGAATGTCTTATTTGTTTTAAGTGTTTTTTTTAATCTTCTGAACACAAACCTCTTCAGCGTCGAACCTGAGAAAAGCCCTGACGTGAGTGAAACCACGAGAGAGAGAGAGTGAGAGAGAGAGAGAGAGCGAGAGAGAGAGAGAGCGAGAGAGAGAGAGAGCGAGAGAGAGAGAGAGAGAGAGAGAGAGAGAGCGAGAGAGAGAGCTTTCCACAGTGCTCGCACGCGCAGGTGTTGAGAGAAAGCGTCTGCGTTTGTCACACTGGATGCTGTTTTGCTACCGCGTGACTGCCTTTGGAGGAAAAGAGACTGCGACTGGTTGCAACTGCAAAACAGTGTGGATTCTTATTAAGGAGAGGAAAAAAATATTTGTTTTTTTTTGCCTTTTTTTTGTTTTTAAATACCACAGCACTGTTGAATTCTCCATTTCGAAAGGTCAGAAGCACGACCTGGACAGTAGTTCCAGCTGCAGGGCAAATCACTGACATGAACGCTCCCTTTTTTATTTTTTGGTCGTTTTCTCTCGTTATTTTTCTCTCTCTTAAACTCGTTTCTATAGTAACAGCGTGCACGGGGACTTGCGTGGCAGGCGTGCCACATATACAGTTTTTTTTTTTTTAAGTGTAATTGTTGCTATGGTGAAGTTTTCTGTGGATGTGTTTGTTTAGCGTTTTTGGAAGGGCTCTTCTGTCTCAGCACAAATTACGAAGCACCAAATCGTAATTGTACTGTTCGACGTAACAGGAAAGTTAAGTTAAGTAAAAATAAACATATCGACTTTTTTACAAACATCATTGTCCCAAAGCAGCTTTACACAAACAAAATAGTGAAGTGTGTGTGTGTGTGTGTGTGACGTCTCTGATGAGCAAGCAGGGCGACGGTAGCAAGGAAAAACTCCCTGAGATGGTGATANAGGTCCAGAGTGAAGGGGGGAGGTCTGGATCACCAGCAGCTCAGGAGTGATGCTCATCTGGTCCAGAGCGTAGGGGGTCCTTTGTCTTATTTACTTCATAAGAGAGGAAAAAAAAGAGGCTGGTGAAGATGTTTCTAACTGTTATAACATCTGTGATGACTTGTTTCGTGGATGTTCCGTAGCTATAAATGGACAAAGAGTATAATGTGCTGTTTTTTTTTTTTTTTTAAATTAATAACAATTTGTTAGCATTGACACATTTCAGTGGTAGAAGAGAAATAAAAAAGAAAAGAAGAAGAGCTTGAGGGTGGTGCTGGGCCGCTGCTTTTGTGTTGTGTGTTATTCCTTGTGGCTCTTCTTAGTGCCTAATGATCAAAACCTACACACGTCCCACTCTTCTGAGCACAATAGAAAATACAGACAATGCTGCTGTGCTCAGATTTTCAGTGAATTGACAATAGTTTAATGTCATAAAGCAAAGTTTATTGTTATCTCTAAAAAAAAAACCCAACATACTTAGGTTGTGTATTATATTGTTTTACAGTAGACTTTTTTTTTCTGCTGCGTGTGTGTGTTGCGTGCACATGTTTTGTTTCTTTTGTCGAAAGCTAAAATGATCTGAAATCTTTTCCTAATAAAGCTTCTTTACATTACATAAAGCTATTGTCTGTTAGAACGCGGTGCACCGTTGGGTAAATACCCCGCTGCTTTGTTTTTGGAGCGTCCTCTGTCTGACCTTTTGTTTTTTTTTTTTTGTCTGTCTTCTCTCTAGTTGCCGAATGGAGTGACACAGAGTCAGGCAGCGTATCAGGACCGCTTTGGGAAACTGCAGGAGCACCTGCGCCAGCTGACCTTGCTCTTCCGCAAACTCCGTCTGCTCTACGAGCGCTGTGTAGAGATGACCTCTGACCTTCAGGAGTCTCCTGCTGAGGTGAGACATGCCACCAGTCTTTCAGGTGTAATGGAGTTATGTAAATGCTCATACAGCGTTAATATTTTCTTATTCCTCACTATAAGTAAACATTGTTTAATATGAAATAATTTACAGGTAGTAGCAGCGTTCTAGTGAATTAACACTGTGAATGAATTTCTGGTCAACACGTAAAGGAGCGGTGCGTGTGAAACGTGTAAAGGAGCGGTGCGTGTGAAACGCATAAAGGAGCGGTGCGTGTGAAACGCGTATAGGAGCGGTGTGTATGAAACGTGTAAAGGAGCGGTGTGTGTGAAACGTGTAAAGGAGCGGTGCGTGTGAAACGCGTATAGGAGCGGTGTGTATGAAACGTGTAAAGGAGTGGTGCGTGTGAAACGTGTAAAGGAGCGGTGTGTATGAAACGTGTAAAGGAGTGGTGTGTATGAAACGCGTATAGGAGCGGTGTGTATGAAACGTGTAAAGGAGCGGTGTGTGTGAAACACTTATAGAAGCGGTGTGTATGAAACGTGTAAAGGAGTGGTGTGTATGAAACGTGTAAAGGAGCGGTGTGTGTGAAACACTTATAGAAGCAGTGTGTGTGAAACGTGTAAAGGAGCGGTGTGTGTGAAACACTTATAGAAGCGGTGTGTGTGAAACGCGTATAGAAGCGGTGTGTGTGAAACGCGTATAGAAGCGGTGTGTGTGAAACACTTATAGAAGCGGTGTGTGTGAAACACTTATAGAAGCGGTGTGTATGAAACGCGTAAAGGAGCGGTGTGTGTGAAACGTGTAAAGGAGCGGTGTGTGTGAAACGCGTATAGAAGCGGTGTGTGTGAAACGCGTATAG